>PITA01010586.1:0-71005 GCA_004023965.1 Spilogale gracilis
AAAAGAGACTGCCTTCAGCTCTGGTCATAATCCCAGGGTTCTGCGACCACATGCCACAATTGGATTCTTACTCAGCAGGGAGCCTGCTTCTCCCTCTGCCTGCAGCTCCCACTGCTTGTGCTCTCTCTCTCTCTCTCTCTCTCTCTCTCTGACAAATAAATAAAATATTTAAAGAAAGAGCCTTATGGTTTGGGTTGCCTGCCTCACATAATGATCTCAGGGTCCTGGGATCAAAGCCCATGGCAGGCTCCCTGTTCTGTTGGGAGTCTGCTTCTACCTCTCCCTCCTCCTCCCTCTACCTTTGTATCTCCCCACAACTCATTCTCTGATTGTGGTGAATAATTATTTTAATATACTTTTGGACTCCATTTGCTAGTGTCTTGTTTGAGAATTTTTGCATCCATGTTCATCAGGGATATTGGCCTGCACTTCTCCTTTTCGGTGACATCTTTGTCTGGTTTTGGCCTCATAGAAGAGGACTGGAAGTTTTCCTTCCATTTTTATTTTTTGGAAGAATTTTAAATGAGTAAATATTACTCTTCTTTAAATATCTGGTATAATTCCCCTGGGAAGCCATCCTGCCCTGGAATTTTGTTTGTGGGAGGTATTTTTTTAAAGATTCTATTTATTTGCCAGAGAGAAACATAGTCAGAGAAGGAACACAAGCAGGGGGAGTGAGAGAGGGAGAAGCAGGCTTCCCGCAGAGCAGGCATCCCAATGCAAGGCTCAATCCCAGGACTCTGGGATCATGACTTGAGCTGAAGGCAGAGGCTTAACCACTGAGCCACCCAAGCACTCCTGTTTGTGGGAGATTTTTAATTACCATTTTAATTTATCTGCTTGTTATGGGTCTGTTCAGATTTTCTACTTCTTTCACTTTCAGTTTTTATAGTTTATATGTTTCTAGGAATACTAATGTCTTAATTTTTAGTTTCCATTGCATTTGAGGTATAATGGCTGCCCTTAAATCTTGTCTTTCATGCTAGATAATTTTTTTCTTCCTGTAAAGTGGTGGCATCATATATGCAAATGCCCTTTGAAATATAGTGTAAATAAACATACAAGCTGCAATATAGATTATCACCATTAGGCATTTCATAGTTTTTCTTTTTTTTTATTTGTTCTACAGAGTTTTATCCAACCTACTGCTTTTTACTAAACCAGTTGACAATAAATAAAATGGGTACTTCTTTATAAAAATTAATTCTTTGAAGCTCTTAAAAGAAGTAAAAGAATGGATGTGCACCTGGGTGGCTCAGTCATTAAGCATCTGCCTTCAGCTCAGGTCATGATCCTGGAGTCCCTGGATTGAGTCCCACGTTGGATTTCCTGCTCTGCGGAAAGCCTGCTTCTCCCTCTCTCACTCCCCTTGCTTGTGTTCCTTCTCTATCCATGTTTCTCTCTGTCAAATAAATAAAATATTTTTAAAAAGAAGTAAAAAAAATGACTATGATTTTAAAAAAATGATACTTTTTTCCCAGACAACTGAAACATTTGTACATGCTGAGTTTCTAATGTCTGAGTCACTATGTATGACTAAATCATCCAGGCATGACCCCAAGACCTCCAGGCACTTACCTACACAATTTAGTTATTTACAGATGGAATTGCCAATTATCTTTGTTTGTGTAAGTAAAGCTGTATTCTTAATTGCATGGTCCCCAGAGGAATGTCACCTTACTTTAACTTCTGTAATTTTATTTTTTTTTAAAGATTTTATTTATTTGACAGAGAGAAACACAGCCAGAGAGGGAACACAAGCAGGGGGAGTGAGAGAGGGAGAAGCAGGCTTCCCGCTGAGCAGGAAACTTGATGTGGGACTTGATCCCAGGTCTCTGGGATCATGACCTGAGCTGAAGGCAGTCACTTAACCAACTGACCCACCCAGGTGCCCCAAACTTCTGTAATTTTAAAATCCTTTCCCATCCACAACATGTAGTTCACTCAAGATGTTTTTTATAGGACAAATCTGACTATTAATATATTACCATTATATTAAACACATATCCACTGAAGAGAAAAAGAAAAGGAAAAATGGAAAGCAAGCAAGTAAAAATACATAAAATTCAGAAATATATTGAAATTTCTGTTGTTATACTAAGTCAGTTAAAAACATTTTTTTTCTTTTTTCAGAATGATTAACCCTAGTTTTCTACTTCTATGTCTCTGGTGTTATAACAGTCATAATACAATAACAGAGTATAATGGCCACTTCTCTTTGAGACAGAGCAGTGTTTTTACTTTCACGTTCCCCCTTTTTATTTCAGGCTTTCCTCACTGGAACTACTAAGCCCTTAATCTAACATTGTCCTTCTATAACACCATCAATGCCAAATGGAGAAAAAGGAAAAGGAATTACAGTATGTCTTTACCAGAAGTGATCATTCCTACTTCTGAATAAATTTTTTATTAAATAAGAACATTAAATACTCACATTTAATTATCAGCTCACAATTTAGAAAGTATAATGTGGCATCTCCTTTAAGATAGTCTGAATAAGAATTATCAAATTTCCCTGGTATAACTCTCTCAATATAGAAATGATTAATTAGATGATTATGTTACTATCTTAGGCAGTTTTATTCTTTATTTTACACTTTTCCCTCTGCTTACATTTTTTTTAATGTCCCACACTTTTAAACAAACAATTTAATTTATAGATTTTGGATTCTGTTGCTAAAATTGGTGACATTAGCACTTTTGACACAATTTACAAACCATACATTTTACAAGGTAAAATTACAAGGTAACTCTCTACTGAAAGGGTTTGGTCTAACTTGGAGATGACTGAGCATTTTTGAACTAAAAGCAGCTGTGGTAAAGGATAGCATGAAGAAAGATGAAAGCAATGCATTATCATCATAATTCTCTCATCAACATCATCATCTCTTGCCCAGATCGTAGAAATTGCCTCCTAAATGAACTATCTTCCTGTTTCTATTTGTGCCCTCCTTTAGTCTGTTTTTACACAACAATCATACTAAATCTTTTAAAAAGCATTAGTTGTACCATGTGACCACCCCATCCAAAACAGGCCAATTGCTGTATCCTACCTGTCTTTCCAACATCATTCCATACCATTCTCCCATTTGTTCACTTTACTCTAGTTAGATTGGCCTTGAATAAGTCAAACTCATTCTCACTTCATAATCATTGAACTTGGTCTTTCCTCTGCCTAAAGGCATGCTCCCTGATCTTTGCATGTCTTGCTCTTTTCATTTTCTGTGTGTGTTTTTTTGATGATAAACACATTCTTTAAAATTTTATTTATTTATTTATCTCTTTATTTATTTATAAGGTTTTATTTATTTGACAGAGAGAAACACTCATAGAGAGGGAACACAAGCAGGGGGAGTGAGTGAGGGAGAAGGAGGCTGTCTGTCGAGCAGGAAGCCTGTTGCACAGCCAGAGAAGGAACACAAGCAGGGGGAGTGAGAGAGGGAGAAGCAGGCTTCCCGCCGAGCAGCGAGCCCTATGTGGGACTCGATCCCGGGTCTCCAGGATCATGACCTGAGCTGAAGGCAGTAGCTTAACCAACTGAGCCACCCAGGCGCCCCACCATTTTTTTTTTGTATTTAAATTTAATTAACCTGTATGACTTACTCTTTAACACAAATCCTATCTAAAACAGTGTACAATTCCTGACCTGAGCTGAAGGCAGTAGCTTAACCAACTGAGCCACCCAGGCGCCCCACCATTTTTTTTTGTATTTAAATTTAATTAACCTGTATGACTTACTCTTTAACACAAATCCTATCTAAAACAGTGTACAATTCCATGCTTATTTTTATTAGAATACCAATTTATTTTGCTTTATTTTTCTTCACAGCATCATCATTACTTCAATTATGTCATACATTATTTATCTATCTATCCAACTAAAATATAAGCTTCTTGAATCACAAGGACTTTGTCTTCTCCTCACAGGTATTGCTTACACCTGATAAAGGGTCTACAAATTAAAAAGTATTCAATGAACTAAATAAATGAATGAATAAATTAATGACTATAAGAACATGGGTATTAACCTTGATTCATAATTATCAGTGACTTTAATATACATATGAATGATTCTTTTGAGGTCATGGTTTCTCTATTTCTTAACCTCCTTTTCTCCAATGATCTTATGTTCCACCCAACCTCAGCCTCCAGTCCCATGGATATAACTCTAGATCTCATCATTACCACTAAGCAAAGTGTTTCTGTAATCTTCACATATTCACATCTATAACTGCCATCATATCCCCAGTAGTACTTTAACTACAGTCATTTTATCCCTCGGGGCCTATCTATCCTACCACCTTTTTATTTTCTAACCATGTTTTCATCTCCCTTCTTACACAGTTTAAATACCATACTCTATTGAATTCTAACTTCACTGCACACACTCTCAAACCCTTTGTCTGTTTCTCCCTCTCTGATAATTATAGGAAAACCCATAACTCTACATCTATGCTATGCTATCCTGGGCAACTCCACATGGTTAGAAAAAACAGAACCATGGCAACTCATTTTATTTTCAAAATATGATATGAATCCTCAAGGTGGCCATTAGTGCTGTTTTGCAATCTTAATACACTTCTCTGAACTCTTCCATTGTCCATGACAATCAAATCATTTTTTTCTTTTAAACTTCTAACCCATGTTTCCCCATTTTTACACTCAGTTAATGGTGTTGTTTCTTATTTCCCTCTATTCAGTTCATTTCCATAAGCATACAACATTCTGCAACATCTCCCTGTCTATCACACACTGCATTGTGATCTTCAGCAAATTATTTCACTGCTCTGTGCCTCAAATTCTTCATTTGTTAATGAAGATAACTTCAGCATCTGTACTTCTGTGTGTGATATGTGTGTTTGTGTGTGTGTGTGTGTGTGTGTGTGTGTGAATTAAATGAATTAGAATAGATAAAGCACTTAAAACTATACCCGGGGCTTGGGGGTGCCTGGGTGGCTCAGTGGGTTAAAGCCTCTGCCTTCAGCTCAGGTCATGATCTCAGGGTCCTGGGATCCAGGCCTTAATTGGGCTCTCTGCTCAACAGGGAGCCTGCTTCCTCCCTCTCTCAGTCTACTTGTGATCTCTCTCTCTCTGTCAAATAAATAAATAAATAAAAATCTTAAATAAAAACTATACCTGGGGCTTGGATAGTGCTGTATTAGTAGTAATATTATTTTACCTGTACTATTATTTATTTTCTTTTTTTTTTAATATTTTATTTATTTGACAGAGAGAAACACAGCCAGAGAGGGAACACAAGCAGGGGGAGGGAGAGAGGGAGAAGCAGGCTTCCTGCTGAGCAGGGAGCCCAATGTGGGGCTTGATCCCAGGTCTCTGGGATCATGACCTGAGCTGAAGGCAGTCGCTTAACCAACTGAGCCACCCAGGCGCCCCTATTATTTTTTTTTCTAAATCTCCTTTTGTCTCACATTTCCCTTCAGTAACTGTCATTCTTTCTTTGACCTTCTCACCTCAACTTCTCAATTTGTCTGTACTTCTTATCTTTACTATCTCTCCTTTCATTTTAATTTTAATGTTGATATAATTTAAAACTTATCAAAAAGTTGTAAGTGTAGTGCAAAGAAACCCATTGTCTTTTTACCTTTCATCTAGACTCCCTAGTTAATATTTTGCCATATTTGCTTTATAACTCTTCCTAGACATATAATATATATACACTTATATTTCCATATCTATCTATATCTATATCTATATCTATAATCTGTATATCTCTCTATATACTTATGTATGTATAAATACACATATTTTTCAGCACCACCATTTGAGGGTAAGTTGCTAAAGTTATGTTCTCTTATCGGAAAATACTTCAGTGCATCTTTCCTAAGAACAAAGACATTCCTGCATAACCACAAAACAATTATCAAAAAAAGAAAATTTAACATCATAATATGTTATTTATTAATTTGCAATTTATATTCAGATTTCACCAATTAACTCTAATGTCTTTTTTATATGTATTTTTTTCTTTCCATTTCACCACTCAATTCTGGATCACACATTGCATTTGGTTATTTTTAGTTTTAATTGTTTATGTTAGTCACCATACAATAAATCATTAGTTTTTAATGTAGCGTTCCAAGATTCATTGTTTATATATAACACACAGTGTTCCATGTACTATGTGCCTTCCTTAATACTAACTACCAGTCTCACCATCTGCCCATCCCCCTCCTCTAAAACTCTCAGTTTGTGTCTCAGAGGACACAGTGTCTCATGATTCATCCTCCCCCTGATATCACCCTCTTAATTTTTCCTTTCCTTCTCCTAATGTACTCCATATTATTCCTTATGTTCCATAAGTAAGTCAAACCATATAATAATTGGCTTTCTCTGCTTGATTTATTTCACTCAGCATAATCTCCTCCAGTCCCATCCATCTTGATGCAAAAGTTGGGTATTCATCATTTCTGCTGGCTGAGTAATATTCCATTGCATTTATGGACCTCATCTTCTTTATCCATTTGTTTGCTGAAGGGCATCTCAGCTCTTTCCACAGTTTGGTTTTTGTGGGCATTGCTGCTAGGATTATTTTGGTACATATGGCCCTTCTTTACATTGCATCTGTATCATTGGGGTAAATACCCAGCACTGCAATTGCCAGGTAATAGGGTAGCTCTATTTTTTTGAATAATAATTTATTTTATTTTTTCAGTGTTCCAGGATTTATTGTTTATGCCCCACACCCAGTGCTCCATGCAATTTGTGCCCTCAATACACAACACCAGGCTCACCCATTCCCCCACCCTCCTTCCAAAACCCTCAATTTGTTTCTCAGAGTCCAAAGTATCTCATGCTTCATCTCCCTCTCTGATTTACCCAAGTTCACATTTTCTTTCCTTCTCCCACTGTCCTCCATGTTACTCCTTATACTCCACAAGTAAGTGAAACCGTATGATACTTGACTTTCTCTGCTAGGCTTATTTCACTTAGCACAATATCCTCCAATCCAGTCCATGTTGCTACAAAAGTTGGGTATTCATCCTTTCTGATGGAGGCATAATATTCCATTGTATATATGGACCATATCTTCTTTATCTATTCATCTTCTTAAGGGCACCTTGGCTCTTTCCATAGTTTAGTGATTATGGCCATTGCTGCTATGAACATTGGTGTATACACATGGTCCTTCTTTTCACTACATCTGTATCGTTGTGGTAAGTACCCAATAGTGCAATTGCAGGGTCATAGGGTCCCTCTATTTTTATTTTTTTAATCTATTTTATTTTTTCAGTGTTCCAAGATTCATTTTTTATGCCCCACACCCAGTGATCCATGCAAATGTGCCCTCAGTACCCACCACCAGGCTCTCCCATCTCCCCAATCCCTTCCCTCCAAGACCCTCAGTTTGTTTCTGAGTCCAAAGTCTGTCATGTTTTGTTTCTCTCTCCAAATTACCCTACTTCCCATTTCTTTCCTTCTCCTACTGTCCTCTATATTACCCCTAATGCACCACAAGAGTAGCTTTATTTTTTATTTTTTTAGGAATTTCCATACTGTTTTCTAAAATGACTGCACCAACTTGCAATCCCACTGATGGTGTAAGAGTGTTCCCCTTTCTCTACATCCTCTTCAAAATTTATTGTTTCCTGCCTTGTCAATGTTTGCCATTCTGACTGGTGTAAAGTGGTATCTCAATGTGGTTTTGATTTGAATTTCCCTGATGGCTAATGATGATGCACATTTTTTTCATGTGTCTACTAGTCATTTTTATTTTTTCACTGGAGAAATGTCTGTTCATGTCTTCTGCCCCATTTTTTGACTTGATTATCTGCTTTTTAGGTGTTGAGTTTGAGAAGTTCTTTATAGATCTTGGATATCAGCCCTGTGTCTGTATTGCCATTTGTGAATATCTTCTCCCACTCTGTGGGTTGACTCTTTGTTTTGTTGACTGTTTCCTTTCCTGTGCTGAAGATTTTTAACTTGATGAAATCCCAAAAGTTCATTTTTGCTTTTGTTTCCCTTCCCTTGGAGACATGTCTTGAAAGAAGTTGCTGTGGCTGATCTTGAAGAGGTTGTTGCCTATGTTATCCTTACACTGCGTCATTCTTCTATTTAGAGTTTATCCTTTTGTATGGTATAAGAGAATAGTCCAGTTTCATTCTTACATATATAGCTGTCCAATTTTCCCAGAACCATTTATGGAAAAGACTGTCTTTTTCCTACTGGATGTTTTTCCTTTTTTTTTGAATATTAGTTGGCCATAGAGTTGAGGGTTCATATTTGGGCTCTCTACTCTGTTCCATTGGTCTATGTGTCTGATTTTGTGCTAGTACCATGTTGTGGCTTCAATCTCATTACTAGATATTGGTCTATTCATGTTGTCAATTTCTTCTTGTTTCGGTCTTGGAAGTTTATATGTTGTCAGGAATGCATCCCTTTCTTCTATGTTGCTTAACTTATTGGCATATAGCTGTTGATAATAATTTCTGATTTTTTTTTAGTTCTGTGGTGTTAGTCATAATCTCTCCCTTTTCATTCATAATTTTATTAATTTGGGTCCTTTGTCTTTTCTTTTGGATTAGTCTGACCAGTGGTCTATCAATCTTATTAATTCTTTCAAAGAACCAGCTTCTAGTTTTGTTGATGTGTTCTACTGTATCTCTGGTTTCTAATCCATCGATATCTGCTCTAATCCCATTTTTTCCGTTCTTGTGCATGGGGTAGGCTTAATTTGTTGTTGATTCTCCAGTTCCTTAAGGTGTAAGGAGAGTTTGTATATTTGGGATTTTTCAGGTTTTTTTTTTTTTTGAATGAGGCTTACATGGCTATGTATTTCCCCTTTAGGACTGCCTTTGCTGTATCTCATAGGTTTTGGACCAATGTGTCTTCATTCTCATTGGTTTCCATGAAATGTTTAAGTTCTTTGTGATTTTCTGGTAGATCCAAACATTCTTGAGAATGATGGTCTTTGGCATCCAAGTGTTTGAATTTCTTCCAAAGTTTTTCTTGTGATTGAGTTCCAGTTTCAAAGCCGTATGGTCTAAGAACATGCAGGGTATAATCTCAATCCTGATTTGTGACCCAATATGTGATCTATTCTGGAGAAAGTTCCATGTGCACTCAAGAAGAAAGAGTATTCTGTTTTTATGGTGGAATGTTCCATATATATCTATGAGGTCCATCTGGTCCAGTGTGTCATTCATAGCTCTTGTTTCATTGTTGATTTTCTGTTTAGGTGATCTCCCTATTGCTGAGAATGGCGTGTTAAGATCTCCTACAACTGACACATTCTTATCAATATGTCTTTTTGTTTTGATTAACAGTTGGCTTATGTAGTTGGCTGCTACCATGTTGGGGTGCTTAAATATTTACAATTGTTAGATCTTCCTGTTAGAAAGACCCTTGAAGAATGATGCAATGTCCTTCTTTCTGTATCTCTGACTACTTTAGCTTAAAATATAATTTGTCTGATATAAGAATCACCACCCCAGCTCTTTTTGAGGCCTGTTGGCATGAAAGATGGTTCTCCATCCCTTCACTTTAGGTCTAGATGTATTTTTAGGTTCAAAATGCATGTCTTGTAGATGGCATATGGATGAGTCCTGTGTTTTTATCCAATCTACAACCCTGTGTCATTTTATGGGACCATTTAGGCCATTCACATTGAGAGTGATTATTGAAAAATATGTTTCTATTGTCATCATGTTACCTGTGAGGACCTTGTTTCCATAGATGTAAATTTCTTTTCTATATCACTGTTAGGGTCTTCTTTTATAGAACCCCCCCTTAATATTTCCTGCAGTGCCAGCTTGGTGATCACATAATCTTTTATTGGAAGCTCTTTATCTCTCCATCCATTTTGAATGTCAGCCTTGCTGGATAAAGTTTTAGTGCCCTGACTATATAGCCAGTCCTTTCTGGCTTGCAAAGTTTCTGTGTAGAGGTCTGATGTTATTCTGATGTTCCTCCCTCTGTATGTCAAGAATCTCTTCCCCCTAGCTGCCCTTAAGAAAATTGCT
The DNA here is from genome assembly GCA_004023965.1 of Spilogale gracilis. Taxonomy (NCBI): domain Eukaryota; kingdom Metazoa; phylum Chordata; class Mammalia; order Carnivora; family Mephitidae; genus Spilogale; species Spilogale gracilis. Next base: position 9,981 of record PITA01010586.1, read on the forward strand.
CTGAATTTATGATTCATGAATTTCACTATCATATGTCTGGAGGTCTTTCTATTCTCATTGATATTGGGGGAGTGTCCTTTCTGCCTCCTGAACACTAACACTTGTTCCATTCCCCAGATTAGGGAAATTCTCCTCTAGGATTTGCTCAACAATTTCTTCTAGTTCTCTCTCCTTCTCCACCCCCCACAGAGATCCCAATAATTCTGACTTTAGAACATCATAGAGTCACTTATTTCTCTAATTCTGTTTTCATGGCTTCTAAGGTGTTTGTTCCAGGCCTCCTCCTGATCCTTCTTTTCTATCAGTTTGTCTTCTAAATCACAAATTCAATCTTCTGTCTCATTTACCCTTATTAGAGTATTTAGATTAGATTGGATCTCACTGATAGCATTTTTAAATTCTGCCAGATCAGCTCTCACTTCTGCTCTTAGAAATTCTATGTTGCCACAAATAGTTTTCTCCAACCTAGCCATAGTCTGAATAACTGTTACCCTCAATTCTATTTCCAACATCTTGCTTATATTCATATCCAATAGTTTTGTGGCAAAGGTCACAGTCTCTGGATTTTTCCTCTCTTGGGGGTTCCTCCTCCTAGTCATTCTGGTGAGAGGTGGTTGAGGGGATGCATAGTTGAAAATATCAACCACAATCCAGGCAATGTGCACCCTCTCCAATGATAATCCTCTGCCCTCATAGAGATCCAGAATTGTGTAGTCTTATATCTCAGGCTGATTTCATGGGTGTTTGGAGTGCTCTGGTAGATATCTAGCTCAATTCAGGGGACTGGTTGAAATAGGGTCTCCTACTCCTCTGTCATCTTGCACTTCCCTCCTCTTTTAGTCTCTTCTGATCTGGAACAGTTCTTCAGTCTTATTTAATCTTTATTTACCTTTACATACTTGAAGAATATAGGCCAGCAGTTTGGTAGAATTTTCTTTGTTTTGGGTTTTCTGATGATTCCTCATGACTTTATCCATGTTGTGCATTTTTGGCAATAGTACCACTCTTGATTAATGTGATGTCTGTATGTTTCTAATAGCATAATATTTCACTATTTTCACCTTTGTATTATATGTTTTCTCATTGTAATGAAAAATGAGTTATGTATGGTTTGATTTGTTCTTTTGATTTATATTTATTTTCTTTTGAGAATTCATGTATACATTTGGATTTACATAGCCAACTATTTTCTCTTGACTCTATTTCAATCAATCTTTTACCAGTCTATTCAGTGCTTTTAGGTTCATCAATGAGCTGTATCTTGACAAACATAGTAATATTTTTATACTTCTTATCATACTTGAACTATCAGCCTGGCATTATAACCTGATATTCCACCCTTCTTAAATAATTTTTGTTCACTTTGCTTTTGACACTCTTTTCTATCTGGATTCTCCTTCTACTTTACCAAATTTTCCTTTTTTTCCCTAATGTTCACACTTGCACAATAAAATACCTATTAAATACATTCACTTAGATGTCTAACATGCATCTTAATATAACACTCACTGCATAATAGTCTTTTTTCCATGACACAGTAAATTATATTCCATTTGTCTAGATGCTAAGTTTTTTTTTAAATTGTAGTCTTTCCTTATTCCTCTCTTTCTCTCACACTTCATATTTAATCTATAAGCATATCCCACTGATTCTATCTTCAAAATATACCCAATATTTTACTGCTTGTCATTGTTTTCAGCACCAACACTATGGACCAGATGATTAAAACCTGACAGGTAGTTCTCTTCAATGGCATCCAAACAGGTTTTCTGCTTTCACTTTTGCTCTCCATATATGTTTTTTTTCACAGAGTAGTCAGAGTAATTATTTTAAAAATAATAAGTTTGGTCATTTACTTTATTTTTTAAAACCCTCCAATAATAGGAGATTTCCTATCTCCAAGTAAAATCCGAAATCTTTAATATGGTTTTCCATTCGTTATGAGTCAACCATAATTTCCATACCCCCAAAACTATATCTGTGGGTTAATTTTCTTCCATAGGCCCTTTAATCTTACTGCATACAACCCATACTAGCTTCATTGGCATTGCTAGAATAAACCAAAGATTCTCTTGTTTCAGAATGTCTCCACTTAATGTTACCCTGCCTAATGTTATCTTTATCCAGATACTTATGAAGGAAAGCAGTTAGTTTATCAGAAACTATGTGATAGTGAAATGTGAATGGTCTTTTATCTGAATACTATTGAAAAGGAATGAATAAACTGTAATTTAAGACAATGTCTGCTTCACATAGAAAATAAATTTTGATATGTCAAATCAAAGGACCTTTTAAACACTTAACATGAATTAATCAATTTAATTCTCACAACAAGGCTATGAATAATTGTCACAATGTTAGCACTGTGTCAACACCCAAGGGTCAAGGGTCATCAGTAGAAAGGATGGACTTCTGCTTTGTCAGGAATACCAAGGAATACCTGTCTCTACCTTCTTATCACTCCTGATAAGCTGTATTTTACAAACATTTAGATGCTGAAAAGATCATCACTGTTCCATTACTGTGCCACAGGTGGACAGTTTATTCTTCTTTTCATTTACTGAGATTCTTTAAATGGTTTTCACAGAGTTTTCATAATTTTGGCTGTGGAAGAATTCCACTTCCAAACAAGATGGAGTAACAGAGGTTAGAAACAATAATAAACAACACAGATTTTATAAAACAATAGTTTAAAAGACACTGGAGGGGTGCCTGGGAGGGTCAGTCAGTTAAGCATCTGACTCTTGATTTGGTTAAGGTCATGATCTCAGGGACGTTAAATCTAGCTCTGCATCAGGCTCTGTGCTCTGAACATAAAGCTTCCTTAAAATAATCTCTCAAAAAAAGAATCTAGCTCGCCCAGTCTCTCTGCTTGTTCACTCATTTTTTCCCTCTTTCTCAAATACATAAATAAGACACTGGGTATCAGATAACAAAGGACAATGATCCCTGGAAGTAGGAAACAGATAAGGTGAGCCATGCCATTGCCCTTGCTTACTACTTGGAGAGAATTTCTAGAGCATGACACAGGAAGAAAAGGCTGAGGTGAAGTCTTAAGGGATCTCCAAGTTAAGTGTCCATAGGTGACAGTCCAGGGAGACCAAGCCACTTGGAATTCATGATACAGATTAGTAGAGAATAGAGAACTTTCCAAAACAAACTCCCCTGAAGAAAGTCTTCCATGAGTTTTCAGCATAGTACTAATCTGTGCATGAGTACAAATAAACTACTTGACGGTGTGAGAAAAAACTTACTACAAAGCTAAGAAGAATGTTTCTTTCCCTCAGCCAGAAAATAAAATCTCATAATTCTTGGGTCATTGAGTAGAGTTTGCCAAGGGCTTTGCCTCACTAGTAGAGAAAAATTAGTCTTAAACTAAACACTTCTGGTCATTATTACCAAATTTTAACAAACAAGATTTGTGTTGTAGTTTCCTAGGATTGTCATAAAAAATACCAAAAATAGGGTGGCTTATAACTACAGAAGATTATTTTCTTTAGTTTGGGAGGCCAGAAGTTTGAATTTAAGGTGTCAGCAGGGTTTTGTTTTGTTTTTTGTTTTTGTTTTTGTTTTTGTTTTCTTTCTAGTTACTCCCAGGGAGAATCAGTCTCATGTTTCTCTGTTAGCCCTTAGTGGTTGCTGACAGTCAATGGTATTATTTGGCTTATACCTGAATCACTCCAATTTCTGCATCCATGGTCACACTGTCTTAGTCCCTGTTTCTTTAAATGGCCTTAAAAGGGCAGTAGTCATTGAATTTGGAGCCTTTCCTAATCCAGTAGGACCTCATTTAACTATATATACCTGAAATACTTTATTTCTAAATAAGACCATATTCTGAAGTCAGCTGGATACTATTTTTTTAATTTAATTTTATTGTTTCAGTGCTCATGATTCATTGTTTATGCCCCACACCCAGTGCTCCATGCAATATGTGCCTTCAGTACCAATCACCAGGCTCTCCCATCCCCCCACAGCCTTCCATCCAAGACCCTCAGTTTGTTTCTGAGTCCAAAGTCTCTCATGTTTCGTTTCTTTCCCCAAATTACCCTACTTCCCATTTCCTTTCCTTCTCCTACTGTCTTCTATATTACCCTTTATGCACCACATGAGAGTGAAACCATGTGATACTTGACTTTCTCTACTTGGCTTATTACACTCAGCATAATCTCTTCCAATCCAGTCCATGTTGCTACAAAAGTTGGATATTCATCCTTTCTGATGGAGGCGTAGTATGCCATTGTATATATGTACCACATCTTCTTTATCCATTCATCTGTTGAAGGGCACCTTGGCTCTTTCCACAGTTTGGTGATTGTGGCCATTGCTGCAATGAACATTGGAGTACATATGGCCCTTCTTTTCACTACATCTGTATCTTTGGGGTAAATACTCAGTAATGCAATTGCAGGGTCATAGGGTACCTCTATTTTTAAGTTTTTAAGGAATTTCACACTGTTTTCCAGAGTGGCTGCACCAACTTGCATTCCCACCAACAGTGTAAGAGGGTTCCCCTTTCTCTGCAGCCTCTCCAACACTTGTTGTTTCCTGTATTGTTAACTTTGACCATTCTGACTGGTGTAGGGTGGTATCTCAGTGTGGTTTTGATTTGAATTTCCCTGATAGCTAGTGATGATGAATATTTTTTCATGTGTTTGTTCGCCATTTGTACATCTTCTCTCTAGAAGTGTCTCTTCATATCTCCTGCCCCACTTTTTGATGTGGTCATCTTCTTTTTGGATGTTGAATTTGAGTAGAACTTTATAGATCTTGGATATCAGCCCTTCGTCTGTAGTGTCATTTGCAAATATCCTCTCCCATTCCGTTGGTTGCCTGCCGGGAGCTGGCTCCAGCAATGGTCGGTGAGTCAGGGTCCCCGAAGGTGGTGACGGAGTCCGCGATAAAATGAGGAGACTGGACTCGAAGAGTGGTGTGGGGATCTCCTCTCCTGAAAACTGTGTCTTCAGGGTTCTTTATTTAAAGCCTTTTAGTTACTTCAATCTAGCTTTAGGCAAACAGTTGGTTCTGTCTCTCTTGCTCTCTCTCTCTCTCTCTGTCTTTCTCTCCGTGTCTGTGTCTCCGTCTCTCAGACTCTCAGTCTCATGGCTTTGTCTCTTCGCTCTGTTCTTCCTTCTTTTTCTCTCAGTCTTCCTCTCTATATATTTGACTGTCAAGGGTCCAGTCTTTTATTATTCCCACATGAGGAAGTTGGGTGGTGCAGTTAAATCTTTAACTGCTTTTGCACCCACCCTAGAGACAGGATTAGTATTGTTACTGCAAGGTACAGAGTGATTGCTTAAACTCACAGAAGTTGAGACCATTGAGGCAGAGGGATCAAGAAATACAGATAAGAGATACAGAGATATGATTACCAGGAGGAGGATTAAATGGAACTCTGTCTTGAATAAGCACATCAAGGACATATTGCCCTGACCCACAGGGTAAGTGGCTTTTTGGATTCTAGGTGGGGAAAGCCCCTCTGGGCTTTCATTCACATTCACAGGTACCTCCACCAGAATTCCTGGTGGCTTGAGCATGGAGGCAAGGGCGGATCATGCACCGTCCCTGACATCTCCCCCTTTTTTATTTTAAATAGATATAGCAATCCTTTCCCAGGATTGAAGAGGCTATGACCATGCCTGTCTTAGGTGTCCCCTCATCCATTTCTCTCTTACCCATCATTGGCTAACCAGCCCCTCTTATACCTTTTCCACTGGGGGAGGGGAGGTTTGCAGATGCAGCCCATGCAAGTGTACCTTTATCTGCCATAGTCCTTTAGCATATACTTAAAGGAAGTAGACATACTAGTAGCAAGAGACATGTTCCAGATGTAGCCACAGAAACGAGGAAATGAGGGAGGCCACCTGTGCCAGAGAAGCTTAGTGGGAGATATGTAAGTGCCCAGAGGTCATGTCCAGATGAGAATGACCCAGGCTACCAAGGAACAGTTAATTTAACAAATAATATTACGTAAGGAGGTCAATTGACAATCATGATATTGACATTAACATTTGGTGGGACACAACTGGTTAATACGCAGGCAGAACAAATGATAGAATAACCGTCATTCATTTTTAGAGTAATATTAAGAGTCCTATATGCTCAGCAGTCAGATTATCTATTTTACTGAGAGTCAGGTGCTGGCAGGGGTGGTGTCCAGTTTCTGTGGATTGTTGTTGATCAAGATGGCTTGATGATCCGGAATCCATAGGGAGGGTTAGCGTCCTGTAGAAAGACACAAACACTCCTCGCCCCCAGGTTAATAGTCTTTATAGTTCATTTAGTCCCAAGATACTAATCCTTTTTTAGTTTGATGCAACTTTTAGTTAGTCCTATCAATATTTATTCATTTTAGTACTTTAGGAAGGGCACATTACCTCCAGAGTTGTTATACTACCATTCAAGTTTAACTCAGAGCTTGATTAACAGTACTTCCTGAGTTTCTTAGCAAATCAAATAAAAGGCCTAATAAATTAAGAAGACCTCATTTACAATTTAAATTTTGGTAAGTTAGGTAAAACTTTAGCGTTTTAAAGCATAAGCCTAAATAGGATTAAATATAAATCACAGAAACTGATTTTTCTGGGCAGGCAAAGAGAAAGCAACTGTTTACATTTTCTTATAAAGAGCAGACCAACAATGGGAGAAAACCTTGCACTTTGAAAAAAGAGAAAGCAGAGTTTCAATCTTCTACTTTAAAATCCATTCATTTTAATTTTGGTTCTTGCTAACATCTAAAATTTTGTTTTAAAATTTTTTCTTCACAAACCTTCTACAACCTTTTTTTTTTTGCATTTAGATTTTGTCCCATGCCATTTTTTTAAATAACCATCTCATTTAGGACAAAATTACCTTTAACAAAAATGCATTCCCATTCCTTACCTTACTTACTAATTGTAATACGAATTAATTTTAAGAGGTGGAATGGAGAGACTAATATCTTCCCGAGAAGGTGTAACAACTATAATATCTTTCTCAGGAGGTGCAATAGTTTTAACATCCTTATTAGGAGGTACAGTAATCTTCATACCCCTTTTAGGAGGCACAGTAGCTTTACATCCTTTTCAGGAGGCACAGTAATTTTAAGAGTTTTGGGCTAATTTCTTTCTATAAAGAGCTCCTTTTCTTTAGACTCAATATGGCCCATACTTAGAGCATCCCTTCTTTAGTTTTTTGACCAGCTTACAGGGTATAGCCTCCCAAGAAGGCTCTCCCTTCTCTGGTATAATAAGAGGAAAAGCCAAAAGATTCTCACCTTTGGCCCTGGCTTCACGAGTGGCCAGCAGTAAGCGAGAGGTGGTTTTAGGCCTTTTCTTTTTTTTTTTTTTTTTTTTTTTTTTTAAAGATTTTATTTATTTGACAGAGAGAAACACGGGGAGAGAGGGAACACAAGCAGGGGGAGTGAGAGAGGGAGAAGCAGGCTTCCCACCGAGCAGGGAGCCAGATGTGGGACTCGATCCCGGGTCTCCAGGATCATGACCTGAGCTGAAGGCAGTTGCTTAACCAACTGAGCCACCCAGGCGCCCCGATTTTAGGCCTTTTCTTATCATTTTTAGGAGGCTGACATAATGGAGGCCAATCTGGATTAAGATATTCAGCAGCCTCCTCCTCCAGGTCAACCTCACCTCCAGGATCAAAAGGCTTCTCTTTCTCTGTTTGGCTTTTTGAAGAGTCTGAGGAAGTGGACTTAGCCAGATCCACTACATAGGCCTTAGGGGCCGATGGTTTAACAGTTTTAGTGGGCAGCATAGGCAAAGATTGTGCCTTAGCCTTAGCTCTCCTTTTTTCATTTGTTTTTTTGTAGTGGAGGAGTAAGTTCCCCATCAGATATCTCCTTATCCACTACAGAGCTTGTAGAGGAGGAAGGTAAGTCCATATTTTCAGCATGAGTCATAGCCTGTTTGACCATAAACCAATACAGCAAAATTTTATGCAAAATTCTCTTATACATGCTATCTTCCATTGACTCAACTTGTCCCATATTAACGAATTACTACCTACCCCTTTCTCAGCCTTACTCTTTGACTGAGGGGACCGCGGATTCCCTGGGTAGGGTCCTGACCAGACCGATGCAAAAGAACTTACCCTAAGTTCAGGGTCCCACGTTGGGCACCACTTGACATCGCCGGGGAGCCAGCCTTGGCAGAGACGTGGGTCCCGAACCACGGGATGTCTGGCGGGCGAAATAATGACACGGACATGGAGATCTGATGCAAGCTGACAGACCCGAGGTCAGTCAGGAGAGACCTATAATGCAGGCTCAGCCGCACGCTCTGGCTTTTTAGCTTTGGCTCTCGAGCTCTAGCTCTCTAGCTCTGGATTTGGCCCTCTTGCTCTACTTCTCTCTCCTATTTTGTCTCTCTACTCTCTGTCTGCTTCTCTTTCTACTGCTTCCTTTGCTTCTCTGTTTCTGTCTCTCTTTGCAGGCTCTCTCACTGTTTTCCAGCTCTCTTGCTCTCTCCTCTAAGGCTATCTTGCTGCGTCCTCGCAGGCCCTTTGCCTTTGTCTCTCTTGACTGACAGGGGCCCCAGTCTTTTATTATTTAAAAGTGAGGAAGTTGGGTGAGGAAGTTAAATATTTAACTGCTTTTGCATCCTCCCTAGAGACAGGATTAGCATTGTTACTGCAGGGTACAGAGTGATTGCTTAAACTCACAGAAGTTGAGACCATTGAGGCACAGGGATCAATAAGTACAGATAAGAGATACAGAGATATGATTACCGGGAGGAAGATTAAATGGAACTATATATCTTGAATAAGCACACAAAGGACATATTGTCCTGACCCACATGGTATGTGGCTTTTCGGATTCTAGGCAGGGAAAGCCCAGAGGGGCTTTCATTCACATTCACTGGTAACTCCACCAAAGTTTTCTGGTGGCTTGGCATGGCGGGAGGGGCGGATCATGCACCATCCCCGACAGTTGCCTCTTTGTTTTGTTGACTGCTTCCTTTGCTGTACAGAAGCTTTTTATTTTGCTGAAGTCCCAAAAGTTAATTTTTCACTTTTGTCTCTTTTTGGAGATGTGTCTTGAAAGAAGTTGCTGTGGCCGATGTCAAAGAGGTTACTGTCTATGTTCTCTTCTAGGATTTTGATGGATTTCTGCCTCACGCTGAGGTCTTTCACCCATTTCAAACTTATCTTTGTGTGTGGCATAAGAAAATGGTTGAGTTTCATTCTTTTATACATACCTGTCCAGACTTCCTAGCACCATTTATTGAAAAGACTCTCTTTTTTCCACTGGATATTTTTTCCTGCTTTGTCGAGGATTACTTGGTCATAGATTTGCGGGTCCATATCTGGACTCTCTGTTCCATGGGTCAATTTGTCTGTTTTTGTGACAGTACCATGCTGTCTTGGTGATCACAGCTTTGTAATAAATCCTGAAGTTGGGTTACATGATGCCCCCAGCGATGTTTTTCTTCTTTAACAATTCCTTAGCGATTTTGGGTCTTTTTTGGTTCCATATAAATTTTAGGATTGTCTGTTCCAACACTTTGAAAAAATGTTCATGGAATTTTGATCAGAATGGCATTGAAAATATAGATTTCTCTGGGCAGTACAGACATTTTAACACAGTTTATTCTTCCACTCCATGAGCATGGAATGCTCTTTCATAATTTTGTGTCTTCTTCAGTTTCTTTTATGAGTGTTCTGTGGTTCCTCAAGTACAGATCTTTACCTTCTTTGGTTAGGTTTATTCCTAAGTATCTTATGGGTTTTGGTGCTATAGTAAATGGAACCAATTCTCTGATTTCCCTTTCTATTTTTTCATTGTTAGTGTGTAAGAATGCAACTGATTTCTGTGTATTGATTTTGTGGATCAACCAGGAAATCAAAGAAGAACTGAAACACTTCATGAAAACCAATGAGAATGATACATCAATCCAAAACCTATGGGATATAGCAAAGGCAGTCCTAAGGGGGAAATACATAGCCGTCCAAGCCTCACTCAAAAAAAATTGAAAAGTCCTGAATACACCAACTATCATTACACCTTAAAGAACTGGAAAATCAACAAAAAATTAAACCAACCCCACACACAAGATGGGAAATAATTAATATTAGAGCAGAGATCAATGAACTAGAAACTAGAGATATAGTAGAATGCATCAACAAAACTAGAAGCTGGTTCTTTGAAAGAATTAATAAGGTTGATAAAACATTGGCCAAACTAATCCAAAAGAAAAGGGAGAAGACCCAAATTAATAAAATTATGAATGAAAGAGGAGAGATCATGACTAACACCAAGGAAATAAAATAACCGTCAGAAATTACTATCAAAAATTATAAGCCAATAAGTTTAACAACCTAGACTATATGGATACATTCCTGGAAACCTATAAACTTCTAAGAGTGAAACAGGAAGAAATTCACAATCTGAATAGACCTATATCTAGTAACTAGATTGAAGCAGTGATAAAAAACCTCCCAAAAAATAAGAGCCCAGGGCCTGACAGATTCCCTGGGGAATTCTACCAAACATTCAAAGAAGAAATAACATTTATTCTCCTGAAGCTGTTTCAAAAAATAGAAACAGGAGGAAAGCTTCCAGACTCTTTCTATGAAGCCAGAATTACTCTAATCCCCAAACCAAAGACCCCATCAAAAAGGAGAACTTCAAACCAATATCTCTGATGAATATGGATGCCAAGATTCTTAACAAGATCCTTGCTAACAGGATCCAATAATACATTAAAAAGATTATCCACCATGACCAGGTGGATTTATCCCAGGGATGCAAGGGTGGTTCAATACTCACGAATCAATCAACATGATAGAACAAAACAATAAAAGAAGAGTGAAAACCACATGGTACTCTCAATTGATGCAGAAAAGGCATTTGACAAAATACAACATCCGTTCCTGATTAAAACTTTTCAAAGTATAGGGATAGGGGGAACATTCCTCAAACTCATAAAATCTATCTATGAAAAACCCACAGCGAATATCATTCTCAATGGAGAAAAACTGACACCCTTCCCTCTGAGATCAGGAAGAAGACAAGGATGCCCACTCTCACCACTACTGTTCAACATAGTGTTAGAAGTCCTAGCAACAGCAATCAGACAACAGAAAAAAATTAAAAGGTATTCAACTTGGCAAAGAAGAAGTCAAACTCTCTCTCTTTGCAGATGACATGATATTCTATGTGGAAAACCCAAAAGACTCTACCCCCAAACTCCTGGATACTAATTTTGAGTGAACATAATTCAGTCCAATGCAACTTACAGAATCAATTTGTTTCCAATTAACTATATTCCAGAACTAAACTCAAAAAAATATATATACTAATACAAAAATAACCAGTACTCAACAAGATGAAAATTTGTAATATCTAGCATCAAATCAAAGATTATAAAGGTAAGCAAAGCAGAAGGAAAATACAATCCATAATAAGGAGAAAAAAATCAATCAATTGAAACTGAACTAGAACTTATAGAGATGTTAGAATTTGCTTAGGAGAATACCGAAAGAGTTATTATAAGTTTATTCCATAAATTCAAAAAGTTAGAGACATGAGCACATAAAAAATACCCAAGTAAGAGTTCTAGATGTGAAAAATATTATTTTCTCATAATAGATGAAAAAACTCTACATGGGATTAGCATCAGATTAGAAAATGTGGAAGAAAGAATTAGTTAACGTAAACACCTAACAATAAAATTATTCAAATAAAACAGAAAACACATTTTTAAAACTGAAGGGTATCAAAGATCTGTTGAAGAACTTCAAGAATTTTATTATATGTGTAACTAGAGTCATCAGAAGGGGATAGAGAACAGAAACAAAATTTGAAGAAATAATGACCACATTTTCACTAATTTTTTAAAAATGTATAAATATATAGATACAAGAATCTCAACAAAACCAAGACACAAGAAATATGAACAAAACCACACTAAGGCTTATCATAATGAAACTGCTAAAAACTAGTGTCGAAGAAAAAAAAAAAAGCAGCTAGTTGGGGGAGGGGAAGGGGACACACTATATACAGATAACAAAATATAAATACTACAGCAGATTTCTTGTTAGTAACAATTCAAGTAAGAAGACTGTGGAGCAACATGTTTATTTTTTAAGATTTTACTTCAATTTCAGTTGGTTAATATCCAGTGTAATATTAGTTCCAGGTGAATGATACAGTGATTCAACATTTCCATATATCAGCTAGTGCTCATCACAAGTGCACTTATAAATCCACATCACTTATTGAACCCATCACTCCACCCACCTCCCTTCTGGTAACCATCAGTTTGCTCTCTATAGTTAAGAGTCTGATTCTTAGCTTGACTCTCTCTCCCTCTCTCTCTCTCCCTCTCTCTCTCTCCCTCTCTCTCTCTCTCTCTCTCTCTCTCTTCCTCTCTCTCACTCTGTGTTTTCCCCCTTCGTTTATTTGTTTTGTTTCTGAAATTACAGTATTTGTCTTTCTCTGACTTGTTTTGCTCCCTAGATCCATCTACACCATTGCAAATGGCAATATTTCATTCTTTTCTATGGCTGAATAATATTCCAGTGTCTCTGTGTGTGTGTGTGTGTGTGTGTGTGTGTGTGTGTGTGTGTGTATCACATCTTTATCCATTTATCTATTGATGGACACTTGGTCTGTTTCCATAATATGGTAATTGTAGATGATGCTACTATAAATGCCAGGATGCAAATAACCCCTTTGAATTAACATTTTTGTAACTTTTTGGTAAACATTTAGTAGTGTAATTGCTGGATCATAGAGTAGTTTTATTTTTTTTTGAGAAATATTCCTACTATTTTCCAGAATAGCTGTACCAGTTTGTATTTCATAACAGTGTAGGAAGATACCCCTTTTTCAATATCCTTGCCAACACCTGTTGTTTTTGTGCTGTTGATTTTAGCCAGTTTAGCCATTCGGACAGGTGTGAGATGATATCTCATTGTAGTTTAGATTTGCATTTCCCTGATGATGAATGATGTTGAACATCTTTTCATATGTCTGTGTGTCGATTGTTAAAATGTCTATATTACCCAAATCAATCTACACATTTAATACAATCCCTATCAAATTAAAAACAGTATGTTCCTCAGAGCTAAAACAAATAATACTAAAATTTCCATGGAACCACAAAACACCCTGGATAACCAAAACAATTTTGAAAAAGAAAAGCAGGGGTGCCTGGGTGGCTCAGTCATTAAGCATCTGTCTTTGCCTCATATCATGATCCCGGGTCCTGGAATAGAGACCTGCACTGGGCTGCCTACTCAGTGGGGAAACTGCTTCTCCTCCCTCTGCCTGCTCCTCCCCCTACTTGTGCTCTCTCTCTTTCTGTCAAATGAGTAAAATGTCAAAAGAAAGAAAGAAAAAAGAAAAGAAAAGAAAAGAAAAGAAAAGAAAAGAAAAGAAAAGAAAAGAAAAGAATAGCTGAAGGCATCATAATTCCAAACTCAAGCTCTATTACAAAACTGTAGTAATCAAGACAGTAAGGTACTGGTAAAAATTGGCATGTAGATCCATAGAACAAAATAGAAAACCCAGAAATGAACCTACAATTATATGGCAAAATTATCTTTGACAAAACAGGAGAGAATATCCAATAGGAAAAAGTCTCCAAAAAATGGTGTTGGGAAAACTGAACGGTAACATGGGGAAGAATGAAATTGGACCACTTTTTTATACCTTACAAAAAATAAATTCCAAATGGATCAAATACATAAATGTGAGGTTTGAAACCATAAAAATCCTAGAGGAGAACACACACAGTTCTTTGACATCAACCATAGCAATTTCTTTCTAGATATGCCTCCGGAGGCAAGGGAAACAAAGGCAAAAATAAACTACATGTACTACATCAAAATAAAAAGCTTCTGCATAGTGAAAGAAACAACAAAACTAAAAGGTAACCTACTGAATGGGAGAAGATATTTGAAAATTACTGATAAAGGGTTACAATCCAAAATACATAAAGAACTTATTTAACTCAACACCACACAAATCTGAACAATCCAATTAAAAATAGGCAGAAGACATGAACAGACATTTTTCCAGTGGAGCAACTTGCATAAAGTACTGGGAGGAAACAAACATCTGTCAACCTATACCCTCTGTGTAGGTTACATGTAGGTTACATCTGTCAGTTCTATAACTAATGAAATTAAAAAATGTAGGTAAAAATGTAAGTAAAAAATGAAAATGAAACTAAACTTTTCACACATACAGTATCTGTAAGAATTCATTATCAGCACATCTGAACTATGAAAAATTTCAAAAGAAATCTCTCAGGCAAGAGGAAAATGACATTAGATGGAAATATGGATCTACACAAATAAATAAAGAGAACCAGAAATAATAACTACTTGCATAAGCATAAAATATTTTTAAATTGTCTAATACCTTTAAAAGTTAATTGAAATTGAAAAGCAATGGGAATTTATGTAAAGCTTAAAATACATAATAAGAATCACATAAAGGCAGAAGGAATGAGGTCAAAACATACTATTATAAGTTTCTTACACTACATGTTAAGAACTATAACAGAATTTGAAGTTAGACTGTGAAAATATAAGATGCATTCACTATTAAAATAGCAAAACAAAAGCTATTTTATAAACTACCAAAGGTAATAAAAGGAAATCACAAAAATCATTCAATATAAAAGAAAACAGAAAAAGAGTATAAGGGGGCAAAGAACAGATGGGACTTAAATCTAATTGGTAATCATGTTAATTGTAAAGATTCAAACTACCTGAATTAAAAGTCAGATTTTTTCAGATTATATAAAAATGCAAGACCCAACTAACTATGCATTTCCTATAAGAAATACACTATAGGGCACCTGGGTGGCTCAGTGGGTTAGAGCCTCCGCCTTCAGCTCAGGTCATGATCTCAGGGTCCTGGGATCGAGGCCCACACTGGACTCTCTGCTTGACGGGGAGCCTACTTCCTCCTCTCTCTCTGCCTGTCTCTCTGCCTATTTGTGATCTCTCTCTCTCTGTGTCAAATAAATGAATAAAATCTTTTTTAAAAAAGAAATACACTCTAAATGTAAAAAAAAAAAGAAAAGTCAAAAGGAAAGGATGGAAAACAATGTATTATGCTAATATTAATTAAAAGAATGTTTGAGCAACTATATTAATAATCAACAAAGTATATTGCAGGACAAAAGACTGTTTTGTTAATGAAAATATTAAGTAATTTCGTAATGATAAAGGCTCAAGAAATTGTCAAGAGAACACCATAAAGATAGAACAGTTCTAGATGTTTATGTACCTAATAATAGGGCTCCAAGTTATAGGAGACAAAAACTGATGTAATTCCAAGGAGAAATTAACAAATCCAAAGATTGCAATAAAAGATGGAGAAGGGTACTATATGATAACGAAGGGGACCATCCAACAAGACAATCTAAGAATTGTAAATATTTATGCCCCCAACATGGGAGTACCCAAATGTATAAAACAATTAGGAACAGACATATAGGGACTCATTAATAATAATAAAATAATAGTAGGGGACTTTAACACCCTACTTACAGCAATGGACACATCAACGGACAGATCATCTAAACAGAAAATCAACAAGGACACAATGGCTTTGAATGACACATTGGACCAGATGAATTTCACAGATATATTCAGAATATTTCATTATAAAGTACCAGGATATATATTTGTTCAAGTGCACATGGGAATTTCCCCAGAATAGATCACGTACTGGGTCACAAATCAAGCCCACATATACAAAATAATTGAGATCATACCATGCATATTTTCTAACCATAACACTGTGAAACTTGTAGTCAACCACAAGAAAAAGGAAAAAAAAAAACATTGGAAAGACCCCAAATACATGGAGGTTAAAGAACATCCTACTAGAGAATGAATGGGTCAACCAGGAAATCAAAGAAGAAATAACAAAAAATACATGGAAACAAATGAAAATACGAACACAGTGGTCAAAAATTTTAGGGATAGCGCAAAAGCAATCCTAAGAGGGAAGTATATATCAATACAGGCATACCTCAAGAAGCAAAAAAATCTCAAATATGCAACCTAACCTTACACCTAAAGAAGCAAGAAAAAGAACAACAAATGAAATCGAAAGCATGCAGAAGAAGAGAAATGATGAAGATCAGAGTAGAAATAAATGATATAGAAACAAACCAAAAAAATGGTAGGACAGATCAAAGAAACCAGGAGCTATTTGTTTTTTGTTTTTTTTTTTGAAAAAAAAATGATAAATCTCTGGCCAAATTTATCAAAAAGAAAAGGAAAAGGACCCAAATAAATAAAACCATGAATGGGAGAAGAGAGATCTCAACCAACATCACAGAAATAGAAATAATTATAAGAGAATATTATTTAAAAAATGCATGCCAATAAATTGTGCAATCTGGAAGAAATGGATGGATTCCTAGAAACATATAAACTACCTAAAATGAAAAAGGATGAAATAGAAAACTTGAATAGACTGATAACAAGCAAAGAAATTGAATCAGTAAAAAAATAAAAAAGATAAATAAAAAATAAAAATCTCCCAACAAACAAAAATTCAGTGTCAGATGGCTTCATAGGGAGAATTCTACCAAACATTAAAAGAAAAGTTAATACCTATTCTAAAATTGTTTCAAAAACTAGAAATGGAAATAAAACTTTCAATTCATTCTTTGAGGACAGCATTACCTTGATTCCAAAACCAATGACTGTACTAAAATAAAGAACTATAGGCCAATATTCCTGATGAACATGAATGCAAAAATTCTCAACAAAATACTTGCAAACTGAATCCAACAGTACATTAAAAGCACCATTCACCATAATCAAGTGGGATTTAATCCTGAGTTGTGAGCTTTGTTCAGTATTCACAATAAATCAATGTTCTATAACAACCATATTAATAAAGTAAAGAATAAGAACTATCCTTGCTATAGATACAGAAAAAGCATTTGACAAAGTATAGCATCGATTCTTGGTAAAAAAACCCTCAACAAAGTAGGGGTAGAGGAAACATACCTCAACCTCATAAAGGCCATATAGGAAAGACCCACAGCTAATATCATCCTGGATGCTTTTATTTCTTTTTGTTGTCTGATGGCTATGGTTAAAATTTACAGGACTCTGTTAAATTACTATGTGAGAGTGGACATCCTTGTCTTGTTACATGTTTCTTGTTCAGGTTGATTCCTGATGTATTTAGGATGATTTTATTCTAATTGCTGTGTGTCAAGATGAACCTAGGGTCCTTTTACATCCACTGCCACCTTCCCATAGCCATCTATCCTTGATACTTAAAACATGGGGGCAACTTAGGCTTCAGAAATATTTACATTTTAAGAAGTCTCAAAACAGACAAATCTGTAAAACAGGAGTGGTGTGTTTGAAATATTGCATAAAAATTTGAGGGCCTGACAACATGTGTTCAAAGCCTTTATGGGAAATATTTTTTTAAGATTTTATTTATTTATTTGACAGAGGGAAACACAGCGAGAGAGGGAAAACAAACAGGGGTAGTGAGAGAGGGAGAAGCAGGATTTCCACCAAGGAGGAAGCCTATTGCAGGGCTCAATCCCAGAGCTCCGGGATCATGACCCAAGCCAAAGACAGATGCTGACCTACTGAGCCACCCAGGTGCCCCTTATGGGAAACCTTTTAAAACTTGTTGAGGAATCTCTAAATCTTCACAGAGCAGATTGAAAGCTCATGTTCCAACACATCATATTTAATGGCCACATATTTTCCATTAAGTAAGGCACTATTTTTTATTTCCCCTTAAACACCGTACTAATGGATTCAGATTGTGTAAGTGAGCTTCATGTAGGTGGGACACATCCAGTCAGTGGAAGGCCTAAATAGAGAAAGAACTGACCTCCCCTGAGCAAGAAAGAATTCTGCCAGCAGACTGTCTTTGGTCTCAGACTGCAACTCTTCCCTTAGTCTCCAGCTTACCCCATCAAACAATCACAATCACATGAGCCAATTTCTTAAAATAAATCTCTCTCAGGGTACTTGTTTGACTCAGCACACTCAGCATCTGCCTTTAGCTCAGGTCATGATCCCAGAGTCCTGGGATTGAGTCCCACATTAGGCTCCCTGCTCAGTGGAGAGTATGTTTGTCTGTTTCTCCCTTTGCCCCTTCCCCCATCTCTCTCTTAAATAAAAAAATAATAAAATCTTTTTTTAAAGATTTTATTTATTTATTTGGCACATGCACAGAGAGAGAGATCACAGGTAGGCAGAGAGGCAGGCAGAGAAAGAGGGGGAAACAGACTCGCTGATGAGCAGAGAGCCTAATGTGGGGCTTGATCTCAGGACCCTGAGATCATGACCTGAGCCGAAGGCAGAGCTTAACCCTCTGAACCACCCAGGTGCCCCCCCAAAATAAAATATTTAAAAAAATAACACTTTTTTAAATTTATTTCAGGTCTCTCTGCTGTGATTCAAGGCCCATGAAGGCAGGGTGCTTGGCCTGCTTTTCCCAGTATTGCTTGCCCAGCACCTACACCTCTTTCTCCCCCTCTGTCTAGAAAAAAAAATGAATAAAAAATCTTTAAAATACATTAAAATGAATTCAAAAATATCTCCCTATATATATGCACATACACCCTATTGGTTTTGTTTCTCTGGAGAACCCTGACTAATATAAATGCAATACATTTTAAAGAATTATTTTTTTTCTAAAAAATGTATTTTCCTTGTATCTTCATCTAAATGTAAAAGTTGCCACAAGAGGTTTATCCCTTTTCATCATCATGCTTCCCCATGTTATCTAGTTAAAACTTCCTGTGAGTCCCCTGAGAACTATTACTAAAATATATCTTATTTTCCATTATTATTACCAATTCTATAATTTACTCCATTATTGCTTGCTGGGGGCCAGCCTCAGCAGAGATGTGGGTCCCAAACCACGGAATGTCTGGCAGGCAATATAATGACACGGATACGGAGATTTGATACAAGCTGACAGACCCGAAGTCAATCAGGAGAGACCTATGAAGCAGGCTCTGGCACTGGCTCTGGCCCTGGCTCTGGCCCTCGCTTTGCAGGTTCTCTCTTCCCAGGCTCTCAGGCTCTCTGGCTCTCAGGTTCTCTGGCTCTTAGGCTCTCAGGCTCTCAGGCTTTGCCTCTGCTTTTGTCTTTGCTTTTGTCTCTCTTTCTGTCTCTGCTTTTGTCTCTCTTTCTGTCTCTCTTTCTGCCTCTTTGCTTCTGTGCATGCTCTCTGCCTTTTCCTTCACTTTTGTCTCTATCTTTGTCTCTTTCTGTCTCTCTGTTTCTGCCTTTGCTTTTGCTTCTATTTTTGTCTTTCTTGACTGTCAAGGGTCGCTGTTTTTTATTATTCCAAAGTGAGGAGGTTGGGGGATGCAGTTAGGCTAAAGTTTTACAACATGATTTTTGATTACACAGTCTTTGTTAGAGAAACATAGTGCTTTGATCAGTGAAACATGTTTTTGCAGGTGCACCTATCTACAGTTTAGAGTTAACTCCCAAAGCCAAACCAAGGACATGTTATTCAGTAAGGTTTTTACAGTTTTTACATTTGGTGCCTAGACGATAAAGGGCAGACTGATGATATGGTGTTTTTTAAGCAGGTCTTACAAACAAGAAGGCAATTGAAAGCTTAGATGAGTTATGTACAAAGTTTTAGCTACATTATTAATACAACCAAAAGTTAGTCTGTTTGGCATCAAGGAGAAAAAATAATTTCTTTTGCAAAGGTAAAAGCATTTGCTCAAGCTTGTTTTCCAAGAATGGGTACAGAACTCTTTATTATGGATCCTTTGTGTGCATGGCAATGTTCTTGTTAGTATAGTTTTATTTCTTATATTAAGCCCTTTATTTAACCATTTAAAAACCCTGACAATCTCCTGCACAGAGCTGCAGGATATCTAAGATTAAGCTATTTTTAATGATGGTAAGTAGAAACAAAAATATTTACGTGATTAAGTAAAGTAAGAAGAAATAGTGTCAAAGAATTCATGGTAGTTAAACAGACAAGGAACAATGGAAACAAATATTTTTTGGTGTCAATGATTGCAACTTTGCAGGGCTTTTTCACTTTGAGGGAGGGTCATGGCTCTCCATGCCTTGGATGAGCACTTTCCCAAGTGCACGTCCCAGGGACACAAAGGACATATTGCCCCGGCCCACAGGGTATGTGGCTTTCCAGATTCTTGGTGGGGAAAGCCTGAAGGGACTTTCATATACATTCATGGATACCTCTACCAAAGTTTTTGGCGGCTTGCAGCATGGCGGAAGGGGTGGATCACACCATCCCTGACAATTTACTTCTCACCCAAAATGTGAAAATAGTCTTACACTCATTCTTCCCTGTTTCTACTATTGTCTACCACATAGATCCATTATGTATAATAGTGCCAGAGTGAAATTCCTTAAGGAAATCTGAACATGTTATTACTTAAAAATATCTATGGCTCAATATTTTTCTTATTTCATTAGTATGCCTTAGAACACTGCTGCGCTATGTGTAGTCCATGGGCCAGTGGCAATGTCATCACCTGGGAGCTTATTAGAAACCTAAATGCATACTATTAAATATGGCATGTGTTTTATGAGCACTGGGTGCTATATACAACTAATGAACCATTGAACACATCAAAATCTAATGATTACTATATGGTAGCTAACTGAACATAATAAAAAAATTAAAAAGACAAAAAAATTAAATCCCACCCTAGACCAACTGAATCAGAATCTGCATTATTACAAAGTGTCCAGATAATTCTTATATATATTAAAATTAAAGTAGCACTTTAAAATATATTCGCCAAACTGGTTAATCACTCTACTTACTTGGAAACCAGCTTAAACAGAAATATCTATTATCCCAGATCTTTTGAATATAAATTTCAGAGATAGGATCAGGTAATCTGTATTTTTACAAAGCACAAGGATATATATATATATATATATATATATATATATATATATATATATGATTTATTTACATATCTTCTCCTCTATTGCAGGCTGTGAACTCCAATTTTTAGACATTAAAACTTTATCAACTTCATATATACTTTTGCTGAGGACCCTGGGCATAACAGATTCTTAGCACATAATTAATGAGCTCTTGTTGAATAGATAAATTAATACTCTGTCATATTATATACTAAGCAAAAATGCATTTTTTTGAGAGAGAGAGCTTGATTAGGGGTGGGGAGGAGCAGAGGGAGAGGGAGAAAGAGAATCTTAAGCGGGATCCAGGTCCAGCACAGAACCTAACATGGAGCTCAATTTTACAACCCTCAGATCATGACCTAAGCCAAAATCAAGTCAGACATTTAACTGACTAGCCACCCAGGCACTCCCTCAAAAATTCATTAGTCTTAATACATAAGTTTATAGTACTTAAAAATAGCTATTTAATACCATTAAAAACAGGCAATATAATATACAAATTTCATTACTGAGCAATAAAATTTTAGAATTTCTGGACAAATTTCTTTGATTACACTTTTTCTCACACTTAAATGATCTGGTGTTTCTACAAAAGCATGTGCAGGGCGCCTGGGTGGCTCAGAGGGTTAAGGCCTCTGCTTCAACTCAGGTCACGATCTCAGGGTCCTGGGATCGAAGCCCACATCAGGCTCTCTGCTCAGCGGGGAGCCTGCTTCCTCTTCTCTCTCTGCCTGCCTCTCTGCCTACTTCTGATCTCTCTCTCTCTGTCAAATAAATAAAAATATTTAATAAAAATCAAACAAAAGCATGTGCATTCATCTTTCTTACCTCTGTCAAATTTGATTCATAGAGTATCCTTTGTGTACAAAAGAAGGCATTTAGCCAGAGGGACCGTCTTATCCCACTGTATGATATTTTTGTTTCAGCACTGAAAACCAAGGAGCAAAATGCCACCCCAAATTTCAGAACTCATTTGTTTCACATTGTCATTATAGAGAATTTTTAAGCATTACCTTTAACTGTCAAGGTAACCCGGCCTCACCTTCAATAGGATAGAATATTTGGGGGTAGAGTTATAAGTGTATATTGACAGGGGTTGTCCTCAGAGATACCCTATCATTTATAGGATTTCCAATGATCCTGCAAAATATTTACTTTAGCCTTTACCATTCTATATCCCCCAACCCTTTGAGTGTCCAATAATATTGCTTCTAAGTATTCCATTGGGAATACTTAATAAACAAAATAAAAGGCCTAATAAATTAAGAAGACCTTCTTTATGATTTAAATTTTGGAAGTATGGTAAAATCTTAAGAGTGAAAGCACAAGCCTAAATAGGAGTAAATGTAAATCACAGAAACTGGTTTCTCCCAGCAGGCAAAGAGAAATCAACTGTTTACATTAGAGCAGACCAACAATGGGAGAAAACCTTGCCCTTTGAACAAAGAGAAGGCAGAGTTTCAATCTTATACTTTAAAATCTATTCATTTCAATCTTGGTCCATACCAACTACATTTACAATTCCGTTTCAAAGTTTTCCCCCACAAACCTTTATACAACTTTCTTTTGCATTCAGATTTTGTGGGAGCCCGAATAGGTTCTGGGCTCCCCACAGGGTTCCACTCTCATGACATCATCTAACCCTAATACCTTCCCAAAAGTCCCATTTCCAAAAACCATCACAATGGGGGTTAGGACTTCAACATATGAATTTTGGAGACACACAACATTTAGTTCATAACAATAGTTTCTTCAAATTCTTTAGGAAAGGGTGCCTGGGTGGCTCAGTGGCTTAAGCCTCTGTCTTCAGCTCAGGTCATGATCTCAGGGTCCTGGGATCGAGGCCTGCATTGGGCTCTCTGTTCAGCAGGGAGCCTGATTCTTCCTCTCTCTCTGCCTGCCTCTCTTCCTTCTTGTGATCTCTCTCTCTCTGTGTCAAATAAATAAATAAATAGATCTTAAAAAAATATAAACTTAAAAAGAAACTCTTTAGGAAAGAAATAGGGCTTAACTATAAAACTATAAATATTGCATGTATAAGACACTGCATTAGACACTAGAATGGATAGAAATATATTTAACAAGGTAAAATGTTCTACCTAACTCTACCTTTGAATATTTTTTGTTATTAAAGCAAATGCATATAAATACATTTCAATTTGCTTTGTGAATTAAATGCACTCTCCAAAATTAACATTTATAAATCATGTATCTCTAATACTAAAATCAATGAAACATATTTTTTTTTAATTTTTTTTAGATTTTTTATTGATTTCAGAAAGAGCGAGAGGGAGAGAGAGAGTAAAAGCTCATAGAGGGGCAGAGGAATAGAAAGAAGCAGGCTCCTTTCTGCGCAGGGAGCCCGACAAGGGGCTCAATTCCATGATCCTGAGATCTTGACCTGAGCCAATGGCAGATACTTAACCAATAGAGACACCCAGGTGCCCCAATAAAACATACTTCAAATGAATTTTTAATCTACTTGCATAAAATGTGTTCAATTTAATATGTTTAGATCTAGAAATGTTCTTATTGTTACAGAAAACAATATATTTAATTTTCTCTTGTACTTTGAAAATGATACAAAATAGTTCCATTCATCTTCTTAATGTATGTTACCGCCGGGGAGCCAGCCTCGGCAGAGATGTGGGTCCCAAACCGCGGGATGTCTGGAGGGTGAAATAATGACTTGGACACAGAGATCTGATGCAAGCTTACAGACTAGAGGTCAGTCAGGAGAGACCTATGAATCAGGCTCAGCCTCACGCTCCGGCTTTTTAGCATTGGCTTTCTAGCTCTAGCTCTCTAGCTCTGGCTTTGGCCCTCTTGCTCTACTTCTCTCTCTTCTTCTGTCTCTCTTGCTCTCTGTCTGCTTCTCTTTCTGTTGCTTTCTTTGCTTCTTTGCTTCTGTCTCTCTCTTTGCAGGCTCTCTCTGTTTGCTAGCTCTCTTGCTGCCTCTCCTCTAAGGCTCTCTTGCTGTTTCTGCCTTTGTCTCTCTTGACTGACAGGGGCCCCAGTCTTTTATTATTCAAAAGTGAGGAAGTTGGGTGGTGCAGTTAAATCTTTAACTGCTTTTGCACCCACCCTAGAGACAGGATTAGTATTGTTTCTGCAGGGTATAGAGTGATTGCTTAAACTCACGGAAGTTGAGACCACTGAGGCACAGGGATCAAGAAATATGGATAAGAGATACAGAGATATGATTACCAGGAGGAAACTAATCATCTTGAATAAGCACACAAAGGACATATTGCCCTGACCCACAGGGTATGTGGCTTTCTGGATTCTAGGTGGGAAAATCCCAGAGGGGCTTTCATTCACATTCACAGGTACCTCCACCAAAGTTTTCTGGTGGCGGGAGGGGCACAGTTGCTGACAAATGTAGTTGTAACATATTGTTATATTTGACATATTTTGTGTATAGACATAATGTGCTATACGATATGTCAAAGGTAATGAATTTTTGTTCTATTGAAACATATCAAATGATGGAAATTAGAAAGATTAAATATACACTTCTCTTCAACTCAATGTATATTTAATTAAATGTAATAGTTTACTGAAGGAAACTGTCAGGTTGAGAAAACAAGATTTGAATTCTTTTTTCTTAAATTTCTTGAAAATCCTTGAGATTTGTTTTTCTGTGGACTTTTTTTCCTTTCTGAGGAGCCTATTTCAAAACCTTTGTAAAAGTTTCTTTTACGGCTTACTAAGGTACCATAAACAAAGAGAATGTCTCTCCTCCAAATAGGCTAGGATCCTAGGAGGTGTCACTTACAAACCAAACAAAAAATCAAGAGCTTATTCTTATTAGCATTATCAAACCACATCCAGTAGTGAAGAACTTGTGGCAAATGCATATGATAGGCCAACATTTGGATTTATTTTGCTTGATTTATTCCTCTCAGATTTTAAAGGAAAAAAAATGATGTACCAGCAGAAATCAAGTTTCCCTCTGCATTTATCATATTTCTTCTTCTTGACCCATGTCTTCTGCCATCTTTGAATAGCGATTTGCTGAGCCATAAAATACCTGCTTGCTACCTATGCTTCATTAGATGGGTTCAGTACATGGTCAGTGATTTACAAGATTTTAACTCCAAATTAACTTCCCCAGCTGGCTTAATCAAGCACTTGACTGAAAAAGACTCTTTTTAAAAACCCTTTTTTCTTGAAATAGACTCAGGTGACCAATGAAAAGTAAAATATAATATTTAGGTGCACGTGAGTGGCTCAGTTATTTAAAAACTGCCTTCAGCTCAGGTCAAGGTCCTGGAATCTCAGGATCCAGCCCCACATTGGGCTCCCTGCTCAGCAGGAGGTCTGCTTCTCCCTCTCTCACTCTCCCTGCTTATGTTTCCTCTATGGATGTATTTCTTTCTGTCAAATAAATAAATACAATCTTTAAAAAATATTCTTCAATAGCTATTAATACTTTGAATTTTTCAAATTTTCTATGTTTAAAATTTTAAAAACAGTTAGTGAAGTAAAGAATAGAAAACTGGAGAGAAAACTTTCACTAGTAAAAGATGACTACTTGGTTCATAAAGGTTAAATCTAGGAAGGTATTCCATAGGATTTCTTTTAGAAGTCACAGTATGTTTGTGGGTCCAGGACCTACATTAAGTGGCAGAAAAGGGAAGAGAGAGTTTTGAAAAATAGCAACTAAGGCTTTACAATTTTGCATGAAGTTGGATCTATATTTATAACTGTCAGCAAGTCATTATTACAAAAGAACTGACTCCCAGAAAAATATAAGCAGAAAGGGAATAACAAGGAATCAGGTATTATGGGAGTCCAGTACTACATTCTCAAATGACTTGAAAGTTGTCAGATATATCCCCCCCCCCAGAGAATACTAACATCTGTGTCCTGAATTTGTCCAACCAATTATTTCTTCAAATATGCCTATTGATGTGGTACAAATTACATTATGCCATTTTGTTTTAGATTTTATTTTGGGGGCATCTGTATGGCTCATTCTGTTAAACATCCAGCTCTTACTTTCAGTTCAAGTCATGATTTCAAGGTTCTGAGATTGAGCCCAATGCTGGGCTCCACACTCAGCAGGGAGTCTGAGATTTTTTTCCCCTGCCCCTCCCCTTGCTTTCTGTCTCTCAAATAAATAAATAAGTCTTGAAAAAATTTTTAATTTTTATTTTTCTTTGGTATAATTAATGAACGTGATAAGCATTGTACTAGTCAAAAAGTTATACAGTGACACAGATGCCTGGGTGGCTCAGTGGGTTAAGCCTCTGCCTTTGGCTCAGGTCATGATCTCAGGGTCCTGGGATCGAGGCCCACATCGGGCTCTCTGCTCAGCAGGGGGCCTGCTTCCTCCTCTCTGCCTGCCTCTCTGCCTACCTGTGATCTCTCTCTCTGTCAAATAAATAAAATGTTTTTTAAAAAAATTTATACCATGACAAATGAGTCTCCCATACCTCAATCCCCATGCCTTCTGTCTCCTGCTCCCCAGTGAAAATCTATAATATCAATTTCTCATTCTTCCAGAGATATTCTAGAAATATACAATCATATCTTTTTATACATTTCTACATTTATTTTATTTTTTCCAATGAAAAATATTTATTTTTATTTAAAAAAATAATTTACATTTGTTTTAACAATAATATCAGCACACTCTATACTATTTTATAACTTCATTTCTAATTAAAAATATATTGAATATCATTGTATTTGTATAAAGAGAGCTTTCTGTTCCTATTAGCAGGTGCATGTTATTTTGTCTTATAGTTGTACCACAATTTATGTAACCCATCATGTATTGAAGAACATAAAGGTTGTTTTCAATCTTTCTGTACTATAAACGGATTTTCAATAAATGTTCTTGCGTGTTTATCTTTGTATGCATATGCAAACATATCTCTGGATAAATTCATAGAAATGGAATTGTTTCAAAGGGCACGTGCATTTTAACTCAAACATAAATCACAGTTAGTTTTCAATACTGTAAATATTAGATAATATGGTGGATACCTGGTACTGAAAGATGACTACAAAAACCTGTTGATGTAAGCTCAAATTTGTTCCACATTTATTAAGCAAACATTTACTGAGCATCTACTCTATGCCAGACACTAACCTAGGCACCAGAGAGACAGTAAATTCCTACTTCCCAATTACATTTTAGTAGGGAGCTTGCATGGGTGATATGGAGGGAAGTTTGTGCAGTTTCCCTGACTTATTCTATAGTGCCTAGTAAAAGACAGATCCGGCTTCCTGCATTGCTCCTATTTTGCATTTATTTTTCTGCTCAGTGCTACTTTTGTCATAAGAATTAGTCTTGAAGCTAGTGAGGAATAGCCAGAAAAATCTTTAGGAATATCATCATAAATGTCCCACTTTTCCCAGCAAATTGGACCTCCAGAATAGTGGAAATAAAAATCAATTGTAAACTATACCTTTCTATATAAGCAATCATTCTTACTCTGAGCACTGATTGCTGGTAGTTGACATCCTAAGGTATACACCACATTCCAAAGTTTTCAATTCTTGATGTTAACTTAAGTGTCATGGATTCACATTTGGTGTGTAAGCTAACTGGTTGTGCACATTGAATTTTCAGGGAGAATTCCTGCACTAGCCCATGTACTCAATAAATTGTTGGTTGGTTGTTGGCTCTATTCAGAAGTTGAGGATGGTAGTTATGGCAGTAGCATATTTCCGCTAGTGATATAACAGGCAAGATGAGTAAGGCATTTGTTTCAAGAAGCTGGTTGTTTGGATGGACAGAAACCCAGATGGAGTAGTTCTGAGAGACTGAGCATTTGTAAGGTTATGTAGTGTTCTCTGGCACATAGTCATCTCTGCTTTGGCAAGATTTTAGTCGAGTCTTCTTGGTTAACAACTTGGAACAGGAAGCTAGATCAAAATGATACTTTGAATAAGTGATTTAACAAATAAATGAAGGTTCCATTTATAGAAATCATGTCTTAACATTATTTCCTCACAGTCTAGTTTTTAGAAAGTATAATCAAAATTGTAAGTTAGGTTTATAGTGAAATTTATGAAATTAAAATACATTTCACTTTACTCTGGTTATAAATGATAGACTACATTGTTTTTTACTTGTTTATTTAAGATTTTGTTTATTTATTTTACAGAGAGAGAGATCACAAATAGGCATAGAGACAGGCAGAGAGAGAGGAGGAAGCAGGCTCCCTGCTGAGCAGAGAGCCTGACGTGGACCTCAATCCCAGGACCCTGAGATCATGACATGAGCCGAAGGCAAAAGCTTAACCCACTGAGCCACCAAGGCACCCCACTGTTGTTTATTTGTATGAAATAAGGTGAAAATCAAAGTGGAATTTGTACAATGTCTTACATATGAAAGAGATTTGGAAAAAGAAAATAAATTTGGCATAGCCTGGTGGTCCCTCTATTCTTTTTTCTAGATATTCTTTTGTGAGAGTTTCTATGAGATGCCCAGAGGAGTCTGAAAACTACTTTGGAATATCAAGAACTGGAGGTCACTAAATATTTCAAATAAAATAGGAGTTTTTGAAAGAATTCAAAAATTTTCCAGAAAATATATATTCCTACAAGAAGAAAGAGATGACTATCATAATTTTTGATTCCCTTTGTGAAATGGCATCTCCTAATATGTTGAGGATTTTAATATATTGAGTTATATATTTTTGTTTTATTTACATTTATTGATGACTCACTGGTTAGGAATTAAGTGCTGTTAATATAATTTAACCAGAAGAATTATTTATGGTTTAGTTTTTCTTAAGTAAATTGGAGCAACTCCTTAACCATGCAGTCCATTGTTTGGTCTTCAACCAGTGCAAAATTGAAACAATGTGCTTGAAATTCATTATCATACATTCTGCATTCTACCCATGTGGTCTCAAAAAAAATCAGTTATTTGCAAATGTTTATGCAAAGGAGTGATATAAGAAGTGAATCATTCATATTATAAGCAGTTTATTTAGTTTGTGCCATGAGGTAGTATAAACAAAAATAATATGAGAAAATTTGATTAGACTAAAAGGACATGTAAGTTTTTTCTAAAAAAAGTTCTGTCATAGCTGCAAATCGTTAGCTTTTTCTTTCCCCTCTTATATTATACCTGGGCAAGTCTAGACATTACTGCACTTACTCAAATACTCAAATTCCTTTCTCTTATATATACCCACTTTGTAATTTTTTTTCCATAAAACATCAATATCAAAGACAATTTGGGTAATAATTATTATCTCTTAACAATCATATAAATTCTGTATTTCTGCAGAGTCTGGTACAATATTATTTGATGCTTTTCTCTGCTCCATTTTTTTTTAAGATTTTATTTATTTGACAGAGAGAAACACAGCCAGAGAGGGAACACAAGCAGGGGGAGTGAGAGAGGGAAAAGCAGGTTTCCTGCAGAGCAGGGAGCCCTATGTGGGACGCGATCCCGAGTCTCCAGGATCATGATCTGAGCCGAAGGCAGTCACCTAACCAACTGAGCTACCCAGGCACCCTCTCTGCTCCATTTTTGAAGAAAGGTGGTCTGTCTCTCTCAGGTTCTATACACAGTGTATTCACAACAGTTAAAACAGTACCACTACTGTTCAGCTGGCTTTCTTGGTGATAGTTGTAATTTGTGTATTTTTCCCCTCTATTTCTCTAGTGTTTTGCAAGGGAGTTTACAGTGTGGACAAATGGAATGGTGTGTATGAATATGGACATGCAGGTACATTTTTAGTGCTTTCTGAAAGGAACCAGGGAATAGGTAACATTTAGACTGTTCTCTAAATATCTGATTTTTCAGAAGACTTCTGACTCAGCAACTTCTACTTCTCCTAAAGATAGGTCTGGAACTGACATAGCATCACTTCCACCCTACCCTATTACCCAAAGAAATCCTACTACACCCAAATTCAAGAGGAGAGGGAAATATGAGGAAATAGATCCATATCTCAATGGGGAAAAGTGCCAAAGAATTTGAAGCATACTTTAATGTGATACAGGCTGTGTCTTTGAAATTTTAATCTATTTTTATTATTGTTTCACTTAACACAGTTTTTAAATTTTACCTATATTTTCTTCTTTGACCTCAGAGTTACTTCAATGTTTTTCTCTTGATTTCCTAATGAACATATAGACATTTTCTAGTATATTTTTATGTCACTGATTTATAATTAACTCTATTATTTTCATCAAGTTTGCTCTGTATAGTGCCTATATATTATGTTTATTGATATATTGATTTTTTACTCAGAATGTAATTATTTTTCTAAGTGTGACTTGAATGATTGGTACTCAGCAATGTTATATATTTATCCATTAGATGAGATATGCTAACTAGATTGTTCAAATAATGTATACTTCTGCTGTATTCTTTGCCTTTTTACCTTTCCAGATAAGGAACAAGAGGTTAGATAAAAATTCCAACTATAATTTTGGATTTTAAAATTTCTATTGTAAGTCTATCGGTTCTTGCTTTATAATATTTGAGACTATGTTATTGGGGCATAAATATTTAGAATTGTAAAATTTTCTTGGTAAAATAAAATTTTGTCATTCAGTTTCCTCTTTATTAATTTACCATAAGGTATATTGTATTTGATATCAATCTAGGTAAACTGGTTTTATTAAAAATAGTATATGCTACAAGTTTTTCTCATAATTTTACTTTCACTCCTTTCCCCCTTATATTCTGTTTGTATCTCTTATGAACAGCAAATATAGGTATACATAAAAATTTCTGATGATCTTTGTCTTTTTAAAATTTTCCCCAATTTTTTAAAAAAAATCAACTTAGTTAACACACAGTGTAATATTAGTTTTAGTTGTAAAATTTAGAGATTCATCACTTACATACAACACCCAGTGTTCATAACAAGTGCCCTCCTTAATAACAATCACATATTAAGCCCATCCCCCCACCAAACTCCCTTCCAGTAACCGTTTGTTCTCTATAGTTCAGACTCTTTCTTGGTTTGCCTCTCATTTTCTCCTCGTATTCATTTTCTTTCTTAAATTTTCTTTCTTAAAATCCCCATATGAGTGAAATCATATGGTATTTGTCTTTCTCTGACTTACTAATTTCACTTAGCATACTACTTTCTAGCTCCATCCAATTCACAGAAAAAGTCAGGATATCATTCTTTTTTATGGTTGAGTAACATTCACACACACACACACACACACACACACACACATTTTTTCAGTATCCATTCATCAATGATGGACATTTGATCTTCTTCCATAATTTGGCTATTGTTGATAATGCTGCTATAAACATCAGGATGCATGCATTCCCTCAAATTAGTATTTCTGTATCCTTTGGATAAATACCTAGTAACACAATTGCTGGAACATAAGGTGGTTCTATTTTTAAGTTTTTGAGGTAACTCCATACTGTTTTCCAGAATGGCTGAACCAGTTTGCATTCCCACCAACAGTGTAAGAGGATTACCTTTACTCTGCATCCATGCCAACACCTGTGGTTTCCTAGGTTGTTAATTTCAGCCATTCTGACTGGTGCAAAGTGGTACTCATTGTAGTTTTGATTTGTATTTCCCTGATAATGACTGATGTTGAGCATGTTTTCATGTGTATGTTATCCATTTTCTTTGGAAAAGTATCTATTCATGTCTTCTGCCCATTTTTAAAATGGATTATGTGATTCTTGTGTGTTGAGATTGATAAGTTATTCATATTTTTTGGATACTGACCCTTTATTAGATGTCACTTGAAAATTTATCCCAGATGCCTGGGTGGCTCAACTGATTAGGCATCTCCATTCAGGTCAGGTCATGATCCCAGGGATCCAGTCCTGCATCTGCTCCTTGTTCAGTGGGGAGCCTGCTTCTCCCTCTACCTGCCACTCCCTCTGCTTGTGCCCTTTCTTTTTCTCTCTCACTAACAAATACATACAAAAAATCTTAAAAAAAAAAAGAAATTATCTTCTCCCATTCTGAGAGTTACCTTCAGTTTTGCTGATAGTTTCTTTCTGTGTGCAGAAGCTTTTTATTGTGATGAAGTCCAATAGTTTATTTTTGCTTTTGTTTCCCTTGCTTCAGGAGACATATCTAATAAGAAGTCGTTAAGGCCAAAGTCAAATAAGTTACTGCCTGTGGTCTCCTCTAGGATTTTGATGATTCTCTGTCTCACATTTAGGTCTTTCATCCATTTTGAATTTATGTTTGTGTGTGGTGTAAGAGAGTGGTTCAATTTCATTATATGGCATGTTGCTGTCCAGTTTTCCCAACACCATTTGTTGAAGAGACTTTTTTCCATTGTATATTCTTTCCTGCTTTGTCGAAGACTAGTTGACCATATAGTTGTGACGTCACTTCTGGGTTTTCTATTCTCCTCTATTGATCAATGTGTCTGTCTTTGAGCCAGTAGCACACTGTCTGGATCACTACAGCTTTGAAATATAACTTGAAGTCTGAAATTGTGTTGTCTCCAGATTACCTTTTCTTTTTCAAGATTGCTTTGACTATTTGGGCTATTTTGTGATTTCCTATAGAATTTAGGATTGTTTCTTCTAGCTCTATGAAAAATGTTGGTGGTACTTTGATAGGGATTGCATTAAATATGTTGATTGTTTGGGGCAATATAAGCATTTTAACAGTATTTGTATTCCAATTCATGACTATAGAATATATTTCCATTTTTTTACATCCTCTTCAATTTATTTCATCAGTGTTTTATGGTTTTCAGAGTAGAGATATTTTACCATTTTGTCTAGGTTTATTCTTTTTTAATTTAAATTCAATTAACCAACATATAGCACACCATTAGTTTCAGATATAGTGTTCAATAATTCATTAGTTGCATATAACAACCAGTGCTCATCACATCACATGCCCTCCTTAATGCCCATCACCCAATTACCTCATCTCCCCACTCTCTTGGGGTCTATTCATATGGATCTTATGGTTTTTGATGCAATTATAAATGTTATTGATTCCTTGATTTCCCTTTCTGTTGCTTCATTATTGGTATATAGAAAGCACAGATTTCTGTCCACTGATTTTGTATCCTGTGACATCACTGTATTCATGTTTATAAGTTCTAGCAATTTTTTGGTGGCTTCATTTGTGTTTTCTATATAGAGTATCATGTCATCTGCAAATAGTGAAAATTTTCTTCTTCATTGCTGATTTGGATACCTTTTTTATTTATGTTTGTTGTTTGACTGTTGAGGCTAGGACTTCCAGTACTATGTTAAACAACAATGGTGAAACTGGGCATTCTTGCTTTTTCCTGGACCTAGAGGAAAAGATATCAGTTTTTCCCCACTGAAAATGTTATTAAATGTGGGTTTTACATATACGGCCTTTATTATGTTGAAGTATGTTCCTTTTTATCCCTATTTTGTCAAGGGATTTTATCATGAATGGATGTTGTATTTTGTAAAACCTTTATCTGCATCTACTGAAATGATCCTATGGTTCTTATCCTTTCTTTTATTAATGTGGTATATTATGCTGTTTTTTCTGTAAATATTGAACCACCCTTGCTTCTGAGGAATAAATTCCACTTGATCGTGGTGAATGATTCTTTTAAATGTACTGTTGGATTTTATTTGCTAGTCTTTTGTTGAGAATTTTTGCATGTATGTTCATCAGGATATTGGCTTGTAATTCTCTTTTTTAGTGAAATCTTTGTTTTCTAAATTAGGGTAATTTAGATCTTATAGAATGAATTTGGATCTTTTCATTTCTATTTTTCAGAACAGTTTGAGAATTAACTTTTCTCTATATGTTTGATAGAATTCTCCTGGAAAGCTTTCTGGCCCTGGACCTTTTCTGTTGAGATATTTTTGATTTATGATTACATTTCTTTGCTGGCTATCAGTCTGTTCAAGTTTTCTGTTTCTTCCTACTTTAGTTTTGGTAGTTTATATGTTTCTAGGAATTTATCCATTTCTTGTAGGTTGTCCAATTTGTTGGCATGCATTTTTTTATAATATTTTCTTCTAATTTTCTCCATTACTGTGGTGTTAGTTGTTATTTCTCCTTTCTCATTTGTGGTTTCATTTTCTTGGGTCCTTTCTCTTTTCTTTTTGATAAGTCTGGCTAGGGGTTTATCAATTTTAGTATTTTTTTCAAAGGACCATCTCCTGGTTTCATTGATATGTTCTTTTTTTCAGTTTCTTTATTTTAAAGGTTTTATTTATTTATTTGACAGAAAGAAACACAACTAAAGAGGGAACACATGCAGGAGGAGTGAAAGAAGGAGAAGCAGGCTTCCCACTGAGTGAGGATCCCTATGTGGGGCTCGATCCCAGGAGTACGGGATCATGACCTGAGCCAAAGGCAGACACTTCATGACTGAGCCACCCAGGCACCTTTTTATTTTTTTTAAAGATTTTATTTTTCCTTTGACAGAGAGAGAGAGATCACAAGTAGGCAGAGAGGCAGGCAGAGAGAGAAGAGGAAGCAGGCTCCCTGCTGAGTAGAGAGCCCAATGCAGGCCTTGATCCCAGGACCCTGAGATCATGACCTGAGCCATAGGCAGAGGCTTTAACCCACTGATCCACCCAGGCACCTTTTTTCAGTTTCTATATCATTGAGTTCTGCTCTAACGTTTATCATTTCCCTTTTTCTCCTAGCTTTAACTTCATTTATTCTTTTTTCTATCTCATTTTGGCGTAAGATTAGATTATTTATTTGAGATTTTTCTTTGTTCTTTCTGTAGGTCTGTATTCCTATGTATTTCCCTCTTAGGACCATTTCTGCTGTGTTCCAGAGGTTTTGGACCATTGAGTTTTCATTTTTTTTGTTTCTTTGTCCTTTTTATTTCTTTTTTTGATATCCTTGTTAACTCATCCATTGCTTAGCAGTATGTTCTCTAACCTCCATATATTTGCAGTCTTTCCAATTTTTTTTCTTGTTCTTGACTTTAAGTTTCATAGTACTATGACTGGAAAATATGTGTGGTATGACCTCAAACATTTTGTACTTGAGGCCTAATTGGTGGTCTAGTATGTGATCTCATTGGAGAATGTCCCATGTAAACTTGAAAAGAATATGTAGTCTACTGCTTTAGGAGGGTATATTCTGAATATATCTGTTAAACCCATCTGGTTCAGTGTCTCATTTAAGAACATTGTTTCTTTACTGACTCTCTGCTTAGATGATCTATCCATTGAGGTCCAAGTAGGATGCTGAAGTTCCCTACTATTATTGTATTATTATTAATGAGCTCCTTTATGTTTGTTCCTATTTGTTTTATATACTTGGGTGGTCCCATTTGGTTCCATTAATATTTAAAATTGTTAGATCTTCTCGTTGGATAGTACCATTTATTATAATATATTGTCCTTCTTCTCCATCTCTTAAAGCAGTCTTTGTTTTAAAATCCAGTTTGTCTGATTTAAGTGTTGCTACTCTGGCTTTCTTTGGATCTCTATTTGCATAATAAATGTCTCCCTATCACCTCACCTTCAATCTAAAGGTGGCTTTAGGTCTAAAATGAGTCTCTTGCAGGCAGGATATAAATAGGACTTGTTATTTTATCCATTGTGATATCCTGTGTCTTTTAATTGGAGGGCTTAGTCCATTTACATTGAGAATAACTATTGACAATTATGTATTTAGTGTCATGTTATTTGTTGTTTTGTTCTTGTTTCTGGAGATTTTCTCTGTTCTTTTTTTAATCTTTGACACTTTTGTTCTTTCCTTCTCATTCAAAGAGTCCCCTTTAATATTTCTTGCTGAGCGCATTTAGTGGCCATAAACTCCATTAGTTTTTATTTGTCTGGGAAACTCTTTAACACTCCAATTCATAGTGATAGCCTTGCTGAATAGTATATTCTTGGGTGTATATTTTTCCTATTCATCACATAGAATATATCATGTCATTCTCTTCAGGCTTGCTAAGTTTCTGTGGAGAGATCTACCACCAGTATTGTGGGTGTTTCTGTAAGGGCCTATTTAGCCAGAGCAACTCCATTTTCCCCCCAAGAATCCATTTTGCTGTTTATGTAGGCAGCACAAGCTGACCCTGCTCTTCAAGGACTTGACTCTAATAATAGAGCCCAGGGAAATAAGGGTGAGCCAGACCAGGTGGAGGTGCCCAATCAGTAAAATGCACATATGTAGTTCCCTTAACCTCCCAGATCCTGACCAATAGAGATAAACATTAACTCTAGACAGCTATGTAACTGCAGTCAGCTGGTGGTTTGCAGTTTTGCCCTATAAAAACTAGTCTGTGGAACTAGGCAGGGTCGCTCTCTCCATAGCGACATCCCTGATGGGTCAGTGTGATTCTTGGTGCTTGGTGCAAAATATAGCTTTGCTTGACTTTCATTTTTGTATCAGCCTCATTCCTTTGACCATGGACCTTGACATTTGGGGGCTTGTCCAGGATCAAATGACAAGGACTGTGCCAGCATCAGAATTTTGGGGAAAAGCCTCCAGAGGTAAGATCTTGAGATTATGTTCTGTCTTTGTATATGTGGGGATCCAGGGGAGTGGCCCACTGCAGAGAAACTGGATGCAGTATAGTTCCCCAGGGCCAGAGTGGATGCAGATATGCCCTATCCCTCCACTAATAAGTCGCCAGGGGATTCGAGTCCTCCTAGGTGGTCAGAGGACCAAGAAAATCCCCACCAGCAGTCTCCAGGGGGTTCGAGTTGCCCTAAGTGGTCAGTGGACTGAGAAAATCCTCACTAGCTGTTGCCAGGGGGTTCACGTCCCCCTAGACATTCAGGGACCAAGAAAATCCCCACCAACAGTTGCCAGGGGTTTTGAGTCCCCCTAGGCAGTGAGAGGACCAAGAAAATCCCTGCTAGTGGTCACCAAGGGGTTTGAGTCCCCTAGGCGGTCAGGGGACTGAGAAAATCCCCACCAGTGGCCAGGGGTTTTGAGTCCCCCTAGGCAGCTATGTTTGTGGTTGCCTTTGTCTTGTCTTTCTGTTTACTTCTTGTCCCCCTAGGCAGCTGTGTTTGTGGTTGTCTTTGTCTTGTCTTCCTGTCACTTCTTGTGTTGTTTGTTGTGTATGAAGAGATGGCACAGACAAGGAATAAGAGACCTGTGACACCCCTAAATTTTGTTCTCCAGCATTTTAAGAATTTCCAAGGTAAAGCCACCCAGTCAGGTGACAAAGTTTATCCAGGAAAACTAAAAACACTCTGCTGTTGGAATGGCCCACTTTCTTTAAAGGATGGCCATCAGAGGGAACATTTTCCTTGGTCCAAATCTACTCTACCTAGAGTAAGGTCTTCAGTTTCCATCAAGATCAAATACCATACATCGTGGCCTGGAGATAACTGGTAGAAGAGCCATCATCATGGCTAAAACCTTACCTTCCCCCCACTAACAAAACCATTTCTCTCCCGTTGGGGCAGGCCAGATCTCCAAAACCAGAAAAGGAAGATGGGAGGGAGTCTGAGAAGACCATTCTATCTCCGTCAAACATGGAGGACTTGGACTACCCCTCCCATCCATCCCCTAAACCTAACTCCCAGTCCCGAGACTGCAGCACCCTTACTAGCCCACCTCATACATGGTCAGGGTCCACCTATGGGCCCACTGAGCAGAAAGATCCTGATCCTTCCCCTTACCTCTTCCCCTCTCTGCCATCCTCTACCCCTCCGGTTACAATGACACTGATGCTGCCTCTCCGTGAGGTGGCTCCACTGGATGGGCAAGGGCACCTATACCTAGCCTATATTTCTTTCTCCTCTTCTGACATCTATAACTGGAAAGCCCAGCATAAGTCTTTCTCTGCCCACCCCCAGGATTTGACCACTCTCTTGGAAACTGTCTTCCTTACCCACCATCCCATCTGGGTGGACATTCAACAACTCCTTATGGCCCTCTTTAATGTGGAGGAAAGGGATCGTATTATGAGGGAGACGCATAAGGTGATAATTGAAAGTCTTCATTGAGTTCCCCAGGCAATGGAAGACTACTGTCCAAAGGAACCCCCTGCATGGGACCCAAACACCAATGAAGGTAGGGAAAGTCTACATTTCTACCACCAGGCTCTGTTGGGGGGACTCCAGGCAGCTGCAAGGAGGTCCATAAATTTATCCAAGATTAGTGTGGAGACTCAAGGTAAGGATGAGTCCCAGGGGCATTTCTGGAAAGACTTATTGAAGCCTATAAAATGTACAGCCCCATTGACCCTGAGGCACCCAAGAACCAGAGAGCAATTAACTTAGCCTTTGCTAGCCAGTCAGCCCCAGACATATGAAAAAAAATAATACAGAGAATTGAGGGGTTTGAAGGAAAAAGCTTGACTGAATTAGTGGGCATAGTAGAAAAGGTGTTCAACAACAGGGATGCACAAGAGGATGAAAGACAGACTAAGAAAATAGTTAAGGTTTTGGCATTACATGAGGGAAAGAGATGGGGGTAAGGGCCAGTGGAAAGGGAAGAGGCAGGTAAGAGATGCTCAGTGGAAGGAAAAGCTGAAGCATGGAAAAAACAAGTGGGGAGACTTAGATTCAGATCAGTGTGCTTACTGCAAGGAGAAAGGATACTGGGCCAGGGAATGCCCTAAGAAGAAAATAGCAATGTTGGCCACCAAAAACTGAAGGGGCTGTGGTTCAGAACTGCTCCCCGAACCTCAGGTTAGAATGAAGGTGGAGGGGAAATCAATTGACTTTTTGGTAGACATAGGAACCCAATTTTCATTGTTGCTATGGCCTATGAGGAAAAATATCTGGAGAGGAAACCTGGATACAAGGGGCAAATGGCACAGAAAGACATAAATGGACAACATAGAAGACTTTGTATTTGGCCTCAGGAATTATTAAACATTGATTCCTGGTGCTTCATAATGCCCCATATAACCTGATGGAAAGAGACCTCCTCCACAAGTTACGGGCTGACAGTCAGTTCTCGGAGGGAGACATGACTGTGACTTTGGGACAACTCACTGTGCAGATGCTTGTGACAGCAGTAGATGAACACCTCCTTTATAAACCAGTCTTAAAACCAGAGGAGACAGAGGAGGGAGGCCTTCTCCAAACCCCACAGATCGAGTTTCCCAAAGTCTGGGCAGAAGGAAGGCCTCCTGGCCTGGCCAAGGAATGGCCTCCAGTAGTGGTACAGTTAAAAGTGACTGCTATGACTGTTTACACCCGGCAGTACCCCCTCCCCTGGGAAGAAAAGGAAGGGATAATAAAATATATTAACCATCTCTGAGGAGATGGGATCCTAGTCCCTTGCAAGTCTCCATGGAACACACCCTTGCTGCCCATCCAAAAGGCTGAGACTGGGGAGTACCAACCCATTCAGGACTTGTGGGACATTAATAAATGGGTTGAAGATATCCATCTGACTGTGCCTAACCCCTATACCCTACTCTCCCTCCCAGGCCCCAAGAGAACTGTGTATACCATCCTAGATCTCAAGGATGCATTTTTCTGCCTCCCTCTGGCAAGGGAGTTTCAGCTCCTCTTTGCTTTTGAGTGGTCTGACCCACAGGGTCCAGCTCACCTGACCAAGACTTCCCCAAGGATTCAAGAATTCACCCACTATCTTTGGCTAGGCTCTACAAGAAGATTTACATGAGTACTGGACCTCCAACCCAGGAGTCACTCTGTTACAGTATGTTGATGACTTTCTAATAGCCGCTGAGGACTATGAGTCATGTTTGTGGGTGACAAGAGCTATTTTACAGACTCTACAGGATAAAAGGTATTGGGTGTTAGCAAAGAAAGCACAGCTTTGTCGGAGCCACACCACATATTTAGGCTTTGACCTCCACAGGGGAGTACGCTCACTGTCTGAGTCCAGGAAACCAGTGATCACCCGATACCCTTGCCCTGCCATGCTCCAACAGGTGAGGAAATTTCTTGGGATGGCTACTGCAGACTGTGGATACCACGATTCACGGAGATTGCCCTACTCCTCTACAAGCTGACTAAGGGAGGACTCACTACAATAGAATGGACATCTGAGGCAGAAGGAGCATTTTGAGAATTACAAACAGCTTTACTGAGTGTCCCAGCACTGGCCATCCCAGACATTACCAAGCCCTTCCACTTATTTGTGGATGAAAAGTCAGGGGTAGCCAAGGGAGTTTTGACTCAGACTCTGGAGCTTTGGCAAAGGCCAGTAGCCAGTATCTCAGCAAGAAACTAGGTCCAGTAGTGGCTGGGTTACCCCCTTACCTCTGCATAATTGCTGCTTTGGCTCTCCTGGTTAGGGATGCAATTAAATTAACTTTGGGACAAAATCTCATCTTAACTACCACTCACACTATCAAGGGTCTCCTCCAGACCCCACCAGACTGGTGGCTGACAAACGCCTGAGTAACAGAGTATCAGGCCCTCCTCAACGAACCGAAAGTGATTTTCTGGCCCTGGCCGTGCTAAATTCAGCTATGTTGCTGCCAGAGGAGCTGGATGACCGCCCACACGACTGCGGGGAGGTCCTAACCCAGGTCACAAGAACAAGGTTGGATCTCATAGACATCCCCCTTCCCAGATGCAGAAGTGACTCTGTTCACAGATAGGAGTAGCTACATAGCTGATGGGAAGAGGTATGTGTAGGATGCAGTGGTCTCTCCTGAGCAGGAGCTCTGGAAGGAAGCCCTGCCATCTGAAACATCAGCACAGAAAGCAGAGTTGATTGCACTCACCAAGGCACTGCAGATGGTGAAGGGTAAGACCACCAACATCTACATGGACAGCAGGTATGCCTTTGATACTCTCCATATATGTGGAGCTATTTATAAAGAAAGGGGCCTATTAAGAGCAGGAGGAAAAAGAATTGAAAATAGAGAAGAAATATTGGCTCTCTGGGCTATTTGGGACTCGAAAGAGGTGGCCATTATGCATTGTCCAGGACCCCAAAAGGGGACCGATCTGGGCTCCAAAGGAAACCAATTAGCAGATCAAGCCACAAAACAAGCAGCCTGAGAAACAGCACAAGAACTAGTCACACTCCTGGATCCAGCCCCACCAGAAAAGCCAGGCTATTTGGAGAAAGATTTAAAATATTTACAAAAATGGGCTAATTGAAGTATGAAGGGGGTTGGGCTAAGACCAGGACAGGAAAATTAGTTCTTTCCTGAAGACTAGGGAAAAAGCTAGTAAGCCAAATATATCAGAGCACTCATTTAGGGATGTGCAAGCTTAAGGAACTCGTGGGCAAACAGTTTCAGGTCTCTAAGCTAGGGCATATGGCTCAGGATGTGGTAGATAGATGTGCTCAATGTTAGGCGTTAAATGCAGGAGGAACCAGAATGGGAAGAGGAAAAAGAGAGAGGGGTAGGGAACCAGGAGTTTATTGGGAAGTTGATTTTACAGAAATGAAACAGGGAAAATATGGACATAAGTAAATGTTGGTTTTTGTGGATACTTCTTCAGGCTGGGTAGAGGCTTTCTCCACCAAACATGAGAGATGGCAGGGGTGGTAGCCAAAAAGCTACTAGAGGAAATAATTCCTAGGTTTGGGTTGCCTCTCGTGATCAGGTCAGATAATGGCCCTGCATTTGTGAGTTCAGTCTCATAGGAGTTGGCCAAGGCCATGGGCACAAATTGGAAACTACACTGTGCCTACTGGCCCCAGAGTTCTGGATAAATAGAGAGAATGAACTGGACTCTTAAAGAAACTTTGACGAAATTAATCCTAGAGACTGGTGATGGATGGGTGGATCACCTTCCCTTCACCCTCCTTAGGGTACAGTGCACACCCTTTTTTAAACAAGGTTACCCCATTTGAAATAATGTTTGAGAGGCCCCCTCCCCTCTGCCCACAGCTACAAGAGGTTGCCTTGGCGGAAATGACTGACTAGTCTATACTCCAGTCACTGCAGGTGCTGCAGTCTGTCTTAAACAGAGCTCACGTGAGGGTCCGAGTTGCCTACACTGAAACGGAGGTAGAGCTGCATCCCTCCTGACCTGGAGACTTCGTTTGGATATGCCACCACCAAGTGGGAAACTTGGAACCCTGCTGGAAGGGACCATTCACTGTCAACCTGACCACCCCCACAGGAGTAAAAGTAGAAAGCATTAGGACCTGGATTCATGCGTGTCATGTCAAACAAGCTGAGGATGAGGACACCCCCCAGAGAGGGATACTGCTGCCAATGGACCCTGCCAACCATGGACTGAAGCTAAGACTCAAAAGACAATAACTTTGTTGCTATTTTTATTGTTACCTAGTGGTGTGGAAACTTCTGAGTCACCTCATAAAACAGAAAAATATAGATGGGAAATTAGGCAAATGGAGTTGGGGGAGGTGAAAAAGGTAGTACAGGGTGGTAAATGGTTAACTCATCAGACCATGAAGTTCAGT
Organism: Spilogale gracilis; assembly: GCA_004023965.1. Lineage (NCBI taxonomy): Eukaryota > Metazoa > Chordata > Mammalia > Carnivora > Mephitidae > Spilogale > Spilogale gracilis. The sequence goes on from PITA01010586.1 coordinate 52,094, forward strand.
GTAACTACCTGTGCCTTGGCCCCGGTGAACCCTTGCTTAAAAAAATAGATTTTAAGGCCCTTGCGTCCCAGGTAGATGCTGACTTAAAGTATAGACACACTGACCGAATCCCTGAGCTCCTTAGTTGAACTAGTACTGCAGAACATGCTCAATACAACCCCTTACAACAGGAGGACATAGAGTTGGCAGAAGAGTCAAGGAATTGACTAATTTCAAAAGAAAAAGGGGGGGGGATGTAGGGGCCTACTTAGCCAGAGTGACTCCATTTTTTTCCAAGCAGCCATTTTGTTGTTTATGCAGCCAGCACAAGCTGACCCTGCTCTTCAAGGACCTGACTCTGATAATAGAGCCCAGGGAAACAGGGGCAAACAGACAAGGTGGAGGTGCCTGATCAGTAAAAAGCACATATGTAACTCCCTTAACCTCTCGGATCCTCACCAATGGAGATAAATTTTAACTCTAGGCAGCTACATAACTGCAGTCAGCTGATGGTTTGTGGTTTTGCCCTATAAAAACTAGCCTGTGAAACTAGGCAGGGTTGCTCTCTCCATAGAGACGGCCCTTACCAGTCAGTGTGATTCTCAATGCTTGGCATGAAATAAAGCTTTGCTTGACTTTCACTTTTGTATCCTTTGACCACAGACCCTGACAGTTCCCTTGTAAGTTCTGGATTTCTTTTGTCTTGCTGCTTTTAAGATTTTTTTTTATTATTATATTTTGCAAATTTAATTATAATATGTCTTGGTGTTGGCCTGCTTTTGTTGATGTTGATGGGTCTTCTGTGTGCTTCTTTTTTTAAGATTTTATTTATTTATTTGACAGAGAAAGAGATCACAAGTAGGCAGAGAGGCATGCAGAGAGAGAGAGAGAAGGAAGCAGGCGCCCTGCTGAGCAGATATTCCAATGCTGGCCTCAATCCCAGGACCCTGAGATCATGACCTGAGCTGAAGGCAGAGGCTTTGACCCACTGAGACACCCAGGTGCCCCTGTGTGCCTCTTAGATTTGGATGTCTGTTTTTTTTTCCCCAGATTAGGGAAGTTTTCAACTATGATTTCCTCAGTTAAACCTTCTACCCCCTTTTATATCTCTTCTGGGACTCCTATAATACAGATGTTGGTATGTTTGATGGAATCACTGAGTTTCCTGAGTCTATTTTTCTGATCCATAATTATTCTTCCTCTGTTCTGTTCAGCTTCATTATTTTCCATTATCTATCTTCTATATCACTTATTTGTTCTTCTGCTTCTTCCATCCTTGTGGTCATTATATCCAGTCTGTTTCAAATCTCAGTTACTACATTTTTCATTTCTCAATGTTTTTTACCTCTTTTATCTCTGCAGTAAGGACTTACCTGAAGTCTTCCATTCTTTTCTCAAGCTCGGTGAGTATCTTTATGATTGTTGCTTTAAATTTATTATCCGGAAAATTACTTATATCTGTTTTAATTAGCTCCCTTGCCATGACCTTTTCTTGTTCTTTCCTTTGGTATGGATTCTTCCATCTTGGCATTTTATCTATGTCCTGCTCTTGAGAGTAATGGTTTTTAGGAAAAAGACCATATAGTGTCCAGGGCCTGGTGCTTCAGGAAATGTCAGTGTTGTGTGATGTGTGCACTCTGCTGCTGTGTGTTTGTCTTCTCTGTCCTTCAGGCCAGTCATCTGCAGAGGGTCTCCTTGCCTGCAGTGGATATTGTTTGGTCCCTGTCCCCAGGGTGGTCAGTTTTTACTAGATGTTCTCTGCTATGCTTGGTAAATGAGACTTGGTACTACTTCCACTAGAATTGAAGTCTTACAGAACTTTCTATTTGAGAGATGTGGTGTGTGCAAAGGTTTATGCTGGTCTTCTGGGGAAAGAGCCTACTGTGTTGGGACTTAGGCACACTTGCCTTAGAAAAGTAGTACTAGAAGAGTGCAGGGGGGAGGGACATGATGTAAGCAGGTTAGGCAGCCAGTGTTGGCACTGTGCTGTTATGTTGTGGTGGGGCAGAGAGAGAGACATGGTACCAGCCAGCTATTTTGTCCTCAAAGGGAGCACTCTGTTTGTTGCTGTCATAGAAGCACTCCCTGAAAAGCAAATAATCTTCACTCCTGTGTCCCAGGCCTTTTTCAGATCACAGTTTTCTCACTATCTCTGAGTTGCTTGCTTGCCTGGAGCAGCACAGAGCATTTTGGGCTCTATCCAAGTCAAGTCTTCTGACTTTTAAACCTTCAAAATTGAGGGACCTTCTGTGGTGGGACCCTTCACTGACCTTCTAGGGAAAAGTCTCAGTATGATGGGACAGATGCAAATTTTACCAAGAAGGGCACTTGCACCAGGTTGCAGGGGTGTGGGATTTGGAACAAGCAGGCTAAACATCCAGGGACAGAAGTGAGAAGCCCTCAACAAGTGTCTCTGCACATTACTGAGGGGCAAGGGAGGGAAATGGCATACACAGGCTCTTTTGTTCTAAGAGAGTTGATTTTGTGAATGCTACCTCTCACAGATGAACTCCAGGAAGAGGGAACAGTCTCTCTCCCATGTGCCTTGGGTGATCCTTAGATTATGCAATCTTCCCCAGGCCTTCTCTGTAGGAATAGGGCAGTGCCCTTAGAGCTCCAGGCCAGCAAGACTGTCAACCTTTAAAACTCCAGTCCTTGAGCCCTGCTGTTTACAAAAACTCATGAAAATCAGTCCCTCTCTTTTACCCATCCCCTGGCTTTGGGAAAATCTCCTTTTCATGGGTTTACCTGTGTACTTTGATCTCTCTCTCCTTTTCTGCATCCAGGGCTCCTTCCCCTCCAAAGCACCTGCAATCCTAAATCTCTAAAACCACATCTCTGTACGTCCTACCTTATTCGATGCGACCTCTTCTCTCCCTCTAATAGTAGTCTGTTTTGGCAGTCCTCAGGTTGATTTCTTGGGTATTCACAATAATTTGAGAGTTATCTAGTGTGTTTGAGGGAGGAGGTAAGTCCAGGGTCCTCCTACTACACTGCCACCTTACCTCCTCATCTGAGCATGTGATATTCATCTTTTAAAAGGACTATTTAGTCTACTTAAATTTATTATAAATATTGTCATATTTGTATATTTCTCTATCATCTTATATTTTGACTTCTACTTGCCCCAATTTCTCTATATTTGTTTTCCTCTCCTTTCTTGACTGTTTTTGATTTATTTTTCCCATTACTTTTTAAAGAGATTTTATTTATTTGTCAGAGAGAGAGAGAGAGAGAGAGAACAGTTAGGGGGAGGGATAAAGCAAACTCCCCACTGAGCAGGAGTTGAATGTGGTTCTCCATCCCAGGATCCTGGGATCATGAGCAGAGCCAAAGACAGAAACACAATTGCCTGAGCCATCCAGGCACCCTGTTTTCCCATTACTTTTTGTTTTTTCACTATTTTAAAATGTATATGCTCTGCACCTACTTCTTAAATAAGAACCCCCGAAAATGTAACATGATTATTTAATTTTTGCATGCTAAATGAATCAACATCTTTGAATTATTCCAATCAATTTGAGAATCATGGACTACATTAAGGACAGTCTTCCCTTTCTACTCATATGTTATTGTTGTGTATTTTAGTTTTATATTATAACTGCTTGAGATATATTACTAGAGTCAATATTTACTGCTATTTTTTGCTATTCTTGCATTTTAGTTCTTCCATCTGGGATATTTTTTTCTTCTGCTTGAAGTGGTTCCCTTGATATTTGTTTTAGTGATGATCTGGTAGTATAAATGTTAACATATTTTGGTTAGACTTAAATTGTCTTTATTTCACTGACATTCTTAAATTATGTTTCTCCTGGGAATAGATTTCCACATTGACATCTATTTTTTTAATTAACATACAGTGTTATATGAGTTTCAGGTATGCAGTGTAATGATTCAACAATTCTATACATCACTCAAGCTCTTCACAATGTGTAATCTAATCCCCTTTATTTAACCAATGTTTCCATCCACTTTTCCTCTGGAAGCCACATTTGTTCTTTGTATTTTAGAGTCTGTTTTTTGTTTGCTTGTTTGTTTGTTTGTTTGTGTTCACATTTATTTTTTTTCTCCATAGAAAGAAGATATAGTTCCACTGTCTTCTGGTTTTCACTGTTACTACTGAAAAGTCAGTCATCAGTATAACTATACTTTTTTTGGTATATAATTTGTTATGTCTTTGCTTTTCTTGCTGCTTTTAAAACCTTCTCTTTGTAGTATTCTTCAGTCTCACAATAATGTGCTTAAATGTAGGTTTCTTTATATGTAAACACTTTGAGATTTATTGTGCTTGATGAACTTGTAGATTTTGACATTTTTTCTTAAGTTCTGGAAAATTCTTAGTCATTATATCTTTAAATATTGTCTCTGCCCCTTTCCATCCTTTCCTTTTGGAATTCCAATTATATGGGTGGTAAAATATTTCACTCCCTATTCCATATTTATTTAACCCCTCTTTTAGTATTTTACATCTCTATGTCTTTCCATGCAGCATACCAATGATTACTTGGTTCTGTCTTCCATTTTTCTATGTTGTTAGCTGCATTTTATGATTTTACACGATTGAGATTTTCGAAATTATTATACAATTATAAATAAAATATTCTGAAATTCTGTTTTGTCTTTTTTATCTAAAAACTTACTACTTATATTTTCAAACCTCACCTTTATTTTTGAAACATTAAACATAAGTATTTAATATTAAGTGTCTTATAGCTCCAACTTTTGAAGTTCATATTTTTTTGTCTGTTTCTTTTGGTTCTCAGTCATGGTATTTTTTTTTCTGTTTGTTTTTTTTTTTTCAAAAAATGGCCATGGTACTTGAATTGTTTTACTAGTATAAATAGAAGTCCATGAAGTTTGATATTTTATGAGCATTCATTAAGATGTGTGAGAACTAGGGACATGTGAAAAGAACTAGACTCATTTATAAATAACAAATACCTGCCTATATAAATATGTGCCTCTATTCAATGATATGATGTGTTATTCTCCTGGGATTTATTGATTAGGGAATGATAAAGTTATCCAATTGCATTAGAAATAAAACTTAGTTGCTTTTATATCTCTTAGAAATTGATATGCTATAAAATGGGAATGTCCACTAGTTTTTAAATTTGGAAGCTAAAAATAAAATACTCTAAAATTTTGAGGACCAAGTTAGGTTACCAGTTTTGGATTTTGCTAATCAATTTTACTGTCTAAAGCACGTGATTTCATATACTATTATCATTGTTTCATACAAGAAAGAAAATATCAACATCAAAAAATAGAAAAGATAAAGAACAATCCTTCTGAAAAAGAGACAATAGATGATTGAACTGATTATAGAAAATGGTGCTTTTTTAAAGAAAGTAAGAAAGTGGGGGGAAGGGCAGAGGGAGAGAGGAGAGAGAGAATATTAAACAGGCTCCATGTCTAGCTCAAAGCTTGATGTGGGGCTCAAATTCATGACCTTAACATTATGACCTGAGCTGAAATGAAGAATTGGATGCTTAACTTACTGAGCCACCCAGGTGCCCCTAAGATTATACTTTTTGTAATTTTACCACAGACCAGTAAAAGCAGAAGCTTTAATGAGAACTATGGTCCATGGATTAATATTTGGCACTCATTATATTAGAAGTCAAACCTGGAAATTTCAAAATTTGGAATTCACTCTCCATAGAGATGTTTCTTTTCTCTGTTCCAGTAATATAACCTCTATCTCCAACTCCATCTATCTGCCCGCTAATACACACTACTGGTTGCAAGATTACTGGTGGCCAGATCAGAGGTAATGTATTTATTTTACTTAAAAAGTTTCTTTTGAATTTCACACCTTAATAAGGATCATCAGTGTCCTTTCCTCTCTGAAAAGTAGTTTCTTATTCAGTTTGCATTATCATTTTTAACTTTTAATTTTGCATAGTCAGAAGCCTGAGACTACTAATTATAACATAAAGGTATTGTCCTTATTGCATAATGCAAACTCTGAGAAAAGGGTCCAGTCACTTCTAAAATTTCCTCTCCATTACTTGTAAAAAACAGAATATCTAATGTCTTTTTTGTAGTTGTGCCAATCCTTGCATTAAAGTGGAAAAAACACATCCTTCCTATTTTTACCATGTTTCCTTCTTTGTGTAGCAACAGATAGTTGAAACCATTCACTATTTTATCTTATCTCTCTGTCAAACATATTTCTCCTGAGATGAGAGAAATACTCAGCTTTAGTATTTATGAGGTGGAAAATCAGGTAGATTGTTCTCTTTTTTTCTTATTTTTTAGTCATCTAAGAAAGAACACACTAAATTTTATAATACTGATTGTCCCCTTTTCTCACTACCCATAGACCTCCTCCCCTGCCATTTCACCCATCCTCACTCCAAGCAGCTAGAAGAAAATTTGTTATGTCCTGAACTTTGAAGGGAGCCTTTCCTGATACTAGTTTTGCTCTTATAATACAGTAAAAAGTACCCTTCTAACTTCTGGCAAATAAAGACGTCATTAACTTTATTTTAAATGTGCATGTTTACTTCAGATATGCTGAAATGAATGGAACAAGAGCAGATCCAGTTGGACGGCAATTCTTCTTTGAGACACAATTTTATCATTCAAATTCTTCAAAGAGTTAAGCAAGTTTTTCTAGGTATGAATTTAGTTGGAAAGAAAGAAGCTAATGCTTATATGTTGGAGAACAAAAGTTTTAAATTATAAGCAAAAACTGAGTCATGTCATTTCACCTTCCAACATAACTAAGTTAACTAATTAACTAAGCCAACCGGCTTGGTTCTTTCATTAAATAATTTAACCATAGCATCCTTTATTACATTAATATAATTATAATGTTTGCCTAATATAACCTCTGCTTCCTTTTGCATTATTTTTAAAGCATGCAAGTATATAGTAATTTATAGTCTGATCAGCTAATACGGTCAATGAATCTTTGAAAATAATTAAAATAGTGTTTTTATATAGACTAAGTATATTAATTGGAACATTTAACATTCTTTCTTTTCTTCTTCTCAATTGCAACACTAACATGAGGAGTTAAACGTTTTCCAGATGTCTAAGATATTCCACAAGACTATTTAATTCTTCTAAGCTTCTGGCAATGTCCTCTTTCTCAAATTATACTAGCCGATATCAGAATTTTTGAATGATTTTCTATAGAACATTTGTTCCTTAACATGTTAATATGTGTAATATGAAAGAAGAACACATAATCAATTTTGGAAACGTTTGGATTAAGCAAATATAAACAGAATTATTTATCCATTTGCTCATTTATTTATTCAATAAATATTTGTGCTCCAGGTACTGTTTAATCAATGTTGAACAAAGAAGAACGAGGCTTTGCAATCATGATGCTTAGACATTAGGGAAGGACATAGATGAGCAGCAAATATTTAATGTTAATATCTGGCAGATGAAACTGCTATGAAGTATATTAAAACAGGATAGGTAATGAAGAATGATAGGGGCATAGTTTATTTTAGACAGGAGGTAAAAGCAGACCTCTCAAAGAAGGTATTATTTGAGCAGAAAACTGTAATGAAAGTATTATATCTCAATCTTAATTAAAATTAAGGTGTAATCTCTCAAGATTAAGCATTAAGTGTGATAACTGAAACACACTTTGAGAAATATTAAGCTAGATGTTTATGAACCACTGGTTTACGCAGAATACATAAATTAGTATGATTGAATAAAGTATAAAGTACAAAGAACTTAAGTCACATTTATATTTATAGTTCCATATTTCAACATTACAATGAGCTCCATTTCAGTCCACTTTTCCAACCTAAGTTGCTTTAAGCTTTCTTTGAAACAGATGAGCCAATTCATCTTAATGAGTTTTTGGAGGAAGACAGACTTTGGGAAGTGATTCTCTTTAAATATTTAAATCTTACTATTTTTATTGAAATACCCTTTCCTTTCTGTTCCATAGGCATTTTAGTTTCAAAAATCATGCAATGTCATGTTATTTTTGTATTTAGAAATTCAGAATTCTCTTCATGTTCTTCTTATTTATCTTCTTCCTGGTTCTTATAAAATGTTTTCAATCATCTGACAAATGAGATTTACACATTAAGATATATCCTTTCTCTCCCATTTTATTATGGGAGAACAACTTATTTATCTTCTTCCTGGTTCTTATAAAATGTTTTCAATCATCTGACAAATGAGATTTACACATTAAGATATATCCTTTCTCTCCCATATCTCTTATCCATTTGTGCCTAAAATCACCATTTGACATACTTATCCAGTACTTTTAGGTACGTGGTGTTGTATAAAACATTATACAGTATTACTCAGTAAGCCGTAAGTTCTGTTATTTATGAGTTTCTTGTTGAAGACAATCTGCACTGGATATAAGCATGCATCATTTCTTAGCATGTGAAAAGCAGTCTCTTGTACAAGTATATTGTTATAGGGAACAGATGCTAAAAGAAGTAAAGAGATTTTGGTACCTATATATTTGTTGTTTTTGATGAAGAATGTTAACCTCCTCCATAGCTATGAAAAAATATCTATCTAGGTTGGATAAAGCTAGTAGGGAGGCCAGTTAGTCAGTCTCACTTAATCCCATGCTCCCAGGAGCCCCTAGAAACCAGGAATTCAAAGGATAAAGACTATTACAGTTCTTCTAGAAGTTTATTTAATTTCAGTCATGTAAAGTCTGGGCACCGTGGGAAACGCTGTAGTGTTTGAGTTGTGGCCTGAGGCAGCCACCATTTCTTCATGAAATAAATGAAAACTGGTCTCCCTCCTAGAAAATGAGGTGAAAGAATGCACCCAGGTGGTGATCATGACTTCTTTTCTTAGCTATACATGCATATATTGAGTTGATTACTTGACATTGCCACTTGAATAGCTCAGAGACAGTACCTCAAATTCAACATGCCCAAAATAGAACACACAGACTCTTCTAAACATGCCCAAGCTATGGTCCTCATTATGCTTTCCTAGTATCCTGCACACCACCATACATAAACCAAAGAGTTATAATTACCCTTTATTCCTTCATCACCTTTACCTCTACATCAAATCCACCACCAAATCCTGTTTACCAGTTCCTAAATACTTATTGAAACCACCTATTTGATTCATTCTCTGGTTAAATAAACCATTCAAACAATTATAAGATTTCTTTATACTAAATAAAGTAACAACCTTCTAAAAGGATCCACTTTGAGTCTTATTTTCTTCATTCATTCTTAATAATTTAATCAACAGGAGAACGGATAAACTGCTATGTGCAACATCATAGGTGAGATATAACACAAATATGTTATTTTAAGTGAGAGCATAACACACACACACACACACACACACACACAGCCTGATAGAAATATTAGTTATGCTCAAAGAAGCTAATTTGAAGTGGTATATTGCAAGATTCCACTTACTTTAATTTTTTTTAAGATTTTGTTTATTTGGGACGCCTGGGTGGCTCAGTTGGTTAAGCGACTGCCTTCGGCTCAGGGCATGATCCCGGAGACCCGGGATCGAGTCCCACATCAGGCTTCCTGCTCGGCGGGAAGCCTGCTTCTCCCTCTCTCACTCCCCCTGCTTGTGTTCCCTCTCTGGCTGTGTTTCTGTCTGTCAAATAAATAAAATCTTTAAAAAAAAAACAAAAAAAAAAAAAGATTTTGTTTATTTGTCAGAGAGTAAAGGAGAGAGAAAGAGAGCAAACACAAGCAAGGGGACATGCAGGCAGAGGGAGAAGCAGACTCCCCATGTAGCAAGGAGCCCAATGTGGGACTCAATGACAGAACCCTGGGATCATGACCTGAGCTGAAGGCAGCTGTTTAATCGAATGAGTCACCCAGCCATCCTGCATGATTCTACTTATATGAAGTACTAGAGTAGGTAAAACTAATCTGAGGTGATAGAAATCAGATCAGTTGTTGCTTTTGGGAGTTAGGGGTTGACTGGGAAGGGACAAGGGAATTTTCATTAAGATGAAAATATTCTTTGACTTGATGTATTCTTATAAGAACCCATAAGATATAAGAATATCACCATATGTAAATTATACCTCAATCAGAAATAATGCATATCTGATTATTTATTGCCTCCCACACTGAAATTCAATGGTCTCTTATATTAAGAGACAACTTAAATCTTTAATAACCCTTAATATCTTTTGCTTTTGCTTTCTTCTTCAACCTCAATTCCTGCCATACTTCTTATTTTCCAATAGGTCTATTTTTTTTTTCAGTTCAAAATATCTTTGTGTATACAGGCTCCAAGTTCTTGCATATCCTTTTCTCTCTGCTTAAAATTCCCTCCTTTCCCTAGGCTTTGTTTAGCCAACTGACATTCATTTTTCATATTTCAGTTCAAGTATCGTTCCTTCAGAGAAACCTTCTCTGACTTTCTTAACTAAAACAACCTCTTCTATTAAATGCTATCCAATGCTCCTCTACTTTATAACATTAGCATTATTAGCATTGCAGATTTTCATTTAAGTATTTTTTTCACAAAGTCTGCCTTGATTACTCTATTGTGATCTTCATTCTGACAGAGTCTATTTTTTAAAATATTTTATTTATTTATTTGACAGAGAGAGAGATCACAAGTAGGCAGAGAGGCAGGCAGAGAGAGAGGAGGAAGCAGGCTCCCTGCTGAGCAGAAAGCCAAATGTGGGCCTTGATACCAGGACCCTGAGATCCTGACCTGAGCTGAAGGCAGAGGCTTTAACCCACTGAGCCACCCAAGTGTCCAGAGTCTGCCTATTTTTGTTTACCATCTTGTCTTCAGAGTCCAACACAGAGCATAGAACATAATAGGTACTCTCATTGTTTGGATGGATGGATTAATGAGTTTGAAGAATGAATTCCTAATCTCTTGTATATTTGATAGGGTAAATGAACCTATAGTGAATGAAATAATTATAAAGAAACAAATGATTAAAATCATCCTAAGGAGGTAGGGAACTGAAATTGGTATCAAGATATTATAGTGAGTTTGATACAAAGGAGAAAGTGGAGCAAAAATTCAACAACACTGGAACTATGCCATAGATCTGTCATTAATATTTTTGATGAAGCAGTAGTGTTCCTCATGACAGAAACAATAACTAAAAAAAGAGAAAAACTTGAGAAACACAGAAAGCCAATTAGAAAAATAAGATTATGTAGAAGTAATGGATAATTCTGTTTTGTCTTACTAGCTGCAAGAACTTTTCCATCATTAAACTTTTCTATCCATTAGATAGGCTGCCTCATAAGGTATTCACAGATATTATTTAAACATTGTCTGTGAAGTATATGACAGAACAGCTGCCGACTGCCACTAGATGGAAAGTAGTACAAGGCGAATTTACTGCTGCATAAAAATTCCATGACTTTGGGGCGCCTGGGTGGCTCAGTTGGTTAAGCGATTGCCTTCGGCTCAGGTCATGATCCCAGAGACCCGGGATCGAGTCCCATGTCAGGCTCCCTGCTCAGCAGGAGGCCTGCTTCTCCCTCTCTCACTCCCTCTGCTTCTGTTCCCTCTCTGGCTGTGTTTCTCTCTGTCAAATAAATAAAATCTTAAAAAAAAATTCCATGACTTTAAGATATGATGTTTTATCATTCAGATACTAATTATCTAGTGAGCATATAAAGTGAAAATATAAATAAGTGTATAATGAATTACCTAAAGAGAGGAATGAAATATTCCTGGACTTGTGAAAAGCAAAGGTCTCTTCTGGCTTGAGAGACCAAACAAAGCATTTTTATTGGAGAAGCTAGCATTTGAGAAAGGCCTTGAGAATGTATAAAGCATTAAATAGGCAGAAAATGGAGGGTATAATGTATAGTCATGACAAAGATATGGTGGTGGGAATATACACGTTCAACAAACAGTAATAGTTTAGAATGGTTGAAATACAGGGTATGTACTGTGAGTTTCTGGAGAGATAAGCTTGGAAAATAGGACCACAGTGATAGATATAAAATTTTAAGAATCTTTATAGATCTTCTAGTTCAAAACCATTCATTTTGTGTAAGTAAATTGAGACCCCAAATCATTAATTTACTTTGTCAGTACTATCTTGTTATTATATGGCTGAATATACCCTTGAACCCTGGTCTGTGAAACCAGTAGTTTTTTATTATACTCTATTCTACACTCTATCTCACTGCCAGACTTGGGATGGCTGTAAGAATCAAAGACATTTGACCTTTTATCTGACACATAAGGGAAGTTATGGAAAGATTTTGAGAGGGGTAAGTAATATGACTTGTCTTTTAGAAATATTTTTGTATCAGAGGAGAAAATAAAGACAAAAGGAGAAACTTAGATTTAGAAGGGAAGCTGTGTTCACCATGACCTGCTACCAAAAATACATGTTGTTAGAATTATACAGTACAGTAGGCAATATTAAATATGATACTAGAGATCAGGGGATTAATTAGGTCTAGACAAAGAGATCTGGGATCATCCAAATAAAAATGATAAAAAGTTCAAGACATGGTTGGGGTGCCTGGGTGGCTCAGTCATTAAGTGTCTACTGTCAGCTCAGGTCATGATCCCAGAGTCCCAGGATCAAGCCCCACATTGGGCTTCCTGCTCCATGGGAAGCCTGCTTCTCCCTCTCTCACTCCCCCTGCTTGTGTTACCTCTGTAGCTGTGTTTCTCTCTGTCAAATAAATAAATAACATCTTTTAAGAAAAGATTCAAGACATGGAATAAATGGAATAAAATAAAAGTATGATAAATAAAAAGTAGAAAGGCTGGAGCTCCTGCATGGCTCACTCAGTTAAGTGGCTGATTCTTGATCTCAGCTCAGGTCTTGATCTCAGTGTCATGACTTTAAGCCCTACTTTGGGTTACATGGTGACCATGGAGCCTAGGTAAAAAAAAAAAGCAGAAAAGCCATAGAATAAAACCTTAAGTAATTTTCATATTTCTGTTTGGGAGGAAGAAACCAGTGATAGAGATAGAGAAAGTGTGGTTAAGGGAGAGAAAAGAGGAAGAATAATTTGTCACACAAAGCCAAGTTTTAAGAAAAATGAACCTATAAGAGTTTGTTCTATAGTGCAAAGAGTTGAGATGAATGTAATGTAAAGGCTATTGATGAGATATTCACAAACACCTTTAAAAGTGCTTCTATATTAAAAAATAAAAATAATAAAAAAATAAAAGTCCTTCTGTATTCACAGAGTAATATTCTGACACAGGCAAAGAGAAAACCTTCCCTCTTTTCTGCTTCAATGGGACTTCAGTCTGTTTAACTAGAGTATTGATCAGCTGTCTTGAGGGGCCACCAGCTAACACAGGGTCCTAAGATACCCAAAAGATGCTTAGGAAACGGTCATATCTGAAGCTTAGTGGCAGCTACCACATGTTTGACAAGGGAAACTGTATGTTTCATTTTATTGCATTGACTGTGCCTGTCCCTATATGGAGGGCAATTGAATAATATGCTTCTGTGAAATACTCTGACTTTCTGGATTGGATTTCTCTGACAGCTATCTTCTCTTCACTCAATTGTTTGAGTTGTCAGGTATAAAATTTATAATCCTTGCTCTCCTCTTTGCTGTTTTCCTCTTTCCCATTTTAACATGTTTTGTTTTTTTTTTATAAAAGGATGAAGGCAGTACTGGCTATTACACTGTAATTCACAGTATGATTAAGAGAAGATTTAAGGTGATCATGACTAATTTTTTTATTTTGTTTTATTTGGTTAAATTAAGCTTGCTTTCCACCCCTCTGAATCATTATATTTTATTTACCCCTTAGGAAAAATTTACATTTATTAAATCTACATAATTATTATAATGGAAATAAAGTATCTTCCTTTTTTAAAGATTTTATTTATTTGACAGAGAGAGAGAGATCACAAATAGGCAGAGAGGCAGGCAGAGAGAGAGAGGAGGAAGCAGGCTCCCTGCGGAGCAGAGAGCCAGAGGAAGGCCTCAATCCCAGGACCCTGAGATCATGACCTGAACCGAAGGCAGAGAGGCCTTTAACCCACTGAGCCTCCCAGGTGCCCAAGTATCTTCCTTTTTTACTATAATGGACTCACTCTTAAATTGCTCCTTTAACTATCTCATCCAGGTGAATCAAATGCAACTTCTATAGGTCATACACCTTGATTTTTTTTTTCAAATAAGGTTATATGTTTATAAATTTCCACCAAATCATCTTTGAAATTGTATTTGTAAAATAACTCTCTAGAATAAGAGTGTGGCTGACAGAGAATAGAACAAAGTTGTGTGGATTAGAATTAACACTATATTTTTTTTAGAACTAAGAGTGAATTTTCCAATTTATAAAACATTTTATTATGCTAACTATACTGCTTAAAAATAATTTGGGGAGTGCCTGTGTGGCCTAATCATTAAGCATCTGCCTTTGGCTCAGATCATGATTCCAAGGTCCTGCCTGGGATCCAGCCTCGCATCGGGATCCCTGCTCTACAGGAAGCTCTGCAGGAAGCTTCTCTTTCTCCCACTCCCCCTACTTCTGTTCCCTCTCTAGCTCTATGTCTCTCTGTCAAATAAATAAATAAAATCTTTTAAAAATAAGAAAATAAAAATAATAAAATAGATATAATTTTGGAATCATTAAGTCACATGAGTTCACAGGTATATGATTTAGCCCAGTTGGTTAATCAACGGCACTAATTAGATGAAGTCTCTGCCCCTATATTAATTTAAGGCAATGGCTTTAATTAAGGTGTTTTGGCTTTGTTGTTTTGTTTTGTTTTTGCCCTGCAAGGGACATTTATCAGTGTCTAGAAACAAATTTGGTTGTCATATCAGGGCGGAGGGTAAATGGGTGATACTACTGGCATTAGTGGGTAGAGGTCAGGGGTGCTGCAAATATCTTCCACAATAAGATTATCCACCCCCAAATGTCAGTAGCACTAAGGGTGAGAAACACTTTCAGACAGAACCCTCATTCTTTCACTGCCATCAATCTTTTCACAAATATGTGGTATAACTTACTAAGAGGCCTGAAGATGTCAGTGCAAATATCTCCTTGTAAATCTTTCCCCCTAATGGAAGGAATGGGGTTGTGGAGAGGAAATATTAGAAAACCTGACACTTACATTGAGCTCCCACCATATACTAGATGCTCTATTAGGTGTTTTGCATACATTATTTAATTTAATTCTCACACAGAAACCTTATGAGATAGGCCATTTTTACAGACACTTGGAAGTGAGGCTCAGAGAAGTAAGAATACACCCCAAGGTCATACTGTACATCAGTAGAATTGTAATTTGCCACACCACAGTGAATTATTCTTTCACTAAACTGGAAAGGCCATGGGAAATAGTTAATATAGATAGTGCAGCAGTGGCATAATATTCCTATATGAATGCCCTCTCATTATAATTCAGAAAAAGTAGTGAAACACTGAGAACACTTTGCTTGCAAAAACTGATTCAAGAACACATCATATTCTGTCCCAACTTTGACAAAGAATAGAAGCTAACAATCTTGCATTTATAATAGAAAAATTCATTCTTTAGTGAAAGTGAAAATCTTTCCACAGTATAATCTGCTTCATCTGACTAGATGTTAACAAATTGGATGATTTTTGCGGGCCTTTTCCTGCCTTAAGAGGGTATGGTCACCCAATTTTCTTTATTCTCTGTTTCTATTACTTAAATCCTAAATTGATATTTCATAAATAAGCCAATATTCAGGAATATGTATTAGAAGGGAGAAAGCGGGAAAACACAGAGACAGAAAGAGAAAATATGTATGTATTTAAGAGTGTCTTTTTTTTAACATTCTCATTGGTCTCCCGTTATTTCCTCTGCATGTATTTTTTTATTGTGTTATGTTAATGCCTTTAGGACACTTTAATACCAAGATATGGCTGTGTCAGACATGTTATAGTGAAAATTAACTTACTCTACGATGCTTTTGAAATAGTTCTGAACCAATCTACATTATGGGGTCAGCTTAATTAAAATTCCTATATTCTACTACCTTGGAGACTGATAATAAGAACAACAAAAACCTATTAGGTGAAATACTTTTTCTTATAATATGTGTAGATACCTCACATTTAACAGGCATGCATGTTACAACAGAAATATGTCCCACATATAATACAATTTAGTCTGAAAATATATAAATACTGTTATTATGATAAATATTTCATTAAATTTATGTGTTGACTATTGTGTAGGAGAATAGGCTGATTCACAATTCTGCTCTGAGTTGACATGAGAAGGAAACATTTTCTCTGCCTCTTTAAAGGATCCTACTCATATCTCTAAGCTTAGTGATTAGTGACTATTTTGATGAATAGAAATATTCTACCAGACTTATAATTTTATGAGCCATAAACTGTCCTTAATTTTTAAAACAAATTGTATATCTCTTTATGCTGAGTGAAATAAGCCAAGAAGAGAAAGTCAAGTATCGCATGGTTTCACTTACTTGCGGTGCATGAGGGGTAACCTGGAGGACAGTAGGAGAAGGAAAGTAAATGGGAACTAGGGTAATCCAGGGAGGGAAACGAAACAACAGAGACTTTGGACACAGAAACAAACTGAGAGACTTGGAGGGAGGGGGGTGGAGGGATAGGAGAGCCTGGTGGTGGGTACTGGGGACACCTAAAGCATGGAGCACTGGGTGTGGGGAATGGGGAATGAATCTTGGAACACTGGAAAAAAAATTTAGTAACAATAAAAAAAATAAAATAAAACAAATTGTATATCTCTTATGGCATAATTAGACAATGCTTAAATTGAAAGCCTCTGACTGGAAAGTGAAGTGATTGAGGTGAGTGTACATGTACAGTAGAACTTATTTTCTCTACATATAGTTGCAAGGAACAAAACAGAAATGTAAGGTGATAATTTTTCTCTAATTCTTTATATGGGGATATCTGCAAAGAAGACATCCTGGGGGATGTTTTTTGCAGCATGTTTTTCTACTACATATTTTAAGTCCACCAGAGATTCATATATGGGAAGTTTTAATCCCTAGAAATCTTCTAACTAAAATGCTCTAGGAAAAACACCCTTCATTGCAGAATGTTAGTAAGGCCAAATAAAGGATTATTAACATAATGCAGGCACTCTGGTTCTTTTTTCATTAAAGAGTTTATTTATTTATTTATTAGAAAGAGAGAGAGAGAGAGACAACACAAGCAGGGGGAGTGGCAGACAGAAGGAGAAGCAGGCTCCCTGCTGAGTAAAGAGCCCAGTGCACTACTTGATCCCACTGGGATCATGACCTGAGCCTTAGGCAGATGCTTAACTGACTGAGCCACTCAGGTATCCCAACTGGCACTCTGGTTCTTGAAGTTATTATTATTTTTTAAATCTAGCTCTAAATTCATGCTCTGATAAAAGAAAAATAAAATAGTATTAGTATTAAAATGTAAAAGATTGCTTAGAGACTACTGTTTATATTTTAAAATTAATTAGAGTCAGAGAGAGGAAAAACAACTCTTTATCACTAAAAATACTCTAAAGTCAAACAAGAAATCAAATATTTGAGTCTTTTTTTAAAAAAAGGGACAAGAAATCATAGATTCAATAATAATGGTATTTCACAGTCTTGTGAAGCACTGCACTAATACTTCTTTATAGCCAGAATGTTGACCTTTTTAATGTGCAAATGCAAAGCCCAGAGGGATCTTTTTAAAATCCTTTATAGTCTCTTTTCCATTTGCACCTACTTTTACAGTTTTAAATCCACTAAATATATTGGTGACTTGAATTTGAAATGTAATAGAACTACTCTAAATTTTATTGGGATGAGACTTCATTGAAAGTAGGCATTAGAACTTTGATATTCTTCACACTGACCTCTAAAATCTAGGTGTTTTAGAGAAGGAAAAATGGAAACAATGACTCAACTCAAATATTTAAGAGATAAAAAAATGATCATGAAATTTGCTGATGGAAAATATAGAAATGTCTTTGCATTTTGCATTATTTTCTTTCCTCCTATTTTCTAGTTTGTCTATACTGCTCTCAAGAGACCCATCTTTAAGTAAAGCTACACTGTGACCACAGAGTAATCTACAGCAGGCTGACAGCTTACTGAGAATATGCTCCACAGTGAATATTTATGACTTAAAAATGTTTTAACATTTAACTGTTATTATGATCTATGAAATGCAGGCTATGCATGTGCATATGGATGGTGTGGGCATATACATGTTCATATATATCATGTTACTTGACTTGGCATAGAAACAGAAAGTTCTATCTTTATTAGAAATAGTGTAATAGATTATTTCTTGAAGTTCACCAGCAGTGTTTTTATGGAATGGAAATTATCATTCAAATGACTAAAACTGTCACAGGGATGATGTAAGCTATTTGTTATGCATTTGACAGTTTAATTATAAAGAAAAGTATGACAATGGTAACTCGTCAATTTAAAATACATGTGCCGCAAGTAAGTGAAACCATGTGATACTTGACTTTCTCTTCTTGGCTTATTTCACTCAGCATAATCTCTTCCAGTCCAGTCCATGTTGCTACAAAAGTTGGATATTCATGCTTTCTGATGGAGGCATAGTAACCCATTGTATATATGTACCACATCTTCAGGCTTTATTACAAAGCTGTGATTACCAAGACAGCATGGTACTGGTACAAAAACAGAGAAATAGACCAATGGAACAGAGTGGAGAGCCCACATATGGACCCACAAATCTATGGTCAAATCATCTTTGACAAAGCAGGAAAAAATATCCAGTGGAGAAAAGACAGTCTCTTCAATAAATGGTGCTGGGAAAATTGGACAGCTACATATAGAAGAATGAAACTAGATAATTCTCTTACACCACACACAAAGGCAAACTCGAAATGGATGAAAGACCTCAACGTGAGGCAGGAATCCATCAAAATCCTGGAAGAGAACATAGGCAGTAACCTCTTTGACATCGGCCACAGCAACTTCTTTCAAGACACGTCTCCAAAGGCAAAGGAGACAAAAGCGAAAATGAACTTCTGGGACTTCATCAAAATAA
>PITA01010587.1:0-71089 GCA_004023965.1 Spilogale gracilis
GGGAAATGAGGATGAGAGATAACTTAGTGATATATTTAATGCACAATTAATAGAATTTACTAACCAACTGGTTGGGGGAGGATGATTCAGAAGTTTCTGAAACGGCTGTTTGTTTAGATGTTGCTACCATTCACTTGGAGGGGATCATATTGAGATGGTGCATATTTGGAGGAAAAGTGACTTGTTTTGGAATCTTGAGTTTGACATACTTGAGGAACATCCAGAAAGAATATTCCAGAAGGAACATGTCTACAAAGAAATTTGGTATATGGTCTAGAACTCAGGAGAGAGATCTAGGCTGGAAACCTACTTTTAGGAATTATTATCATACTGGGCATTGTTCTTAGAAACTACCATATATACAAATCACCAAAGTGCTTGTTAAATGTGGATTCCTTGATCTAATCCTCAGAGGTTTTGGTTGAATGGGTCTGGAGAGAGGCTCAGGAATCAGTAATTACATATAACCTTCTTTGGTGACCCAGATGACCTATAGCCAGAGCAGGAGAACCTCAGGGAAGTGCATCATAAAAGCCAAAGTGGAAAGTCTCAAAGGAGTAGAAGTGGTGACATTGTGAATACAGCAGGGAAGTCAAGCATCCACCAGGCTTGGCAGCCTGCGAGGGGACCCTGGAGACCCAGAACAGCAGGTGCAGCGAGGTGCTAAGAGCAGACACCACCCATAGGAGGTAGGAGAGCTACTGGGGTAAGGAAGAGGACAAAATGAAGGAAGCTTGTCTAGAACAGGAATACTTTGCGGACAGAATTTGAAATCTAATAACCGAATGACCTGGTTCAAACCCTAAGTCTGCCATTTAATGACTGTATTATATAGTATGTTCACAGAACCCATCTTTTGTTTATAATGTGTTAATAATGTCTATGTTACAGAGCCACTTATACAAGTTAAATATGATATTACACGTGAAAGAACTTTGTAAATTGCTCCTCCAAACTTCTCTATTAACAAACGATCTGAGTGGCAGAAAATCCGAAGCAGTTCTATATAGCAGGTGCCCTCCCTGTGTGTGCACTATGACAAGACATCCCCACCTTCAGCGACTGCAGCCCTTACTGCCATCAAAACGGAACACTTTATTTTTTTTAATTTTCATTTTTTATTTAAATTCAAATAATTAACATAAAGTCCATTTTTAGTGTCAGAGGTAGAGGTCACTGATTCATCAATTTTTTTTTTTTAAGATTTTATTTATTTGGCAGAGAGAACACAGCTAGAGAGGGAGCACAAGCAGGGGGAGTGAGAGAGGGAGAAGCAGGCTTCCCGCCGAGCAGGGAGCCCGATGTGGGACTCGATCCCGGGTCTCCGGGATCATGACCTGAGCCGAAAGCAGTCGCTTAACCAACTGAGCCACTCAGGCGCCCTGATTCATCAATCTTATATGATACCTAGTAAAGCAGAAGACTTCAGCAGGAGAAAGAATCTTAAGTAATGTCTTGAATAGACCAGGGCTCTTACTTTATAAGAGGGGGATTCAGAGGTCTGAGAGGATGGAGTTTAAACGATGTGTTCAAAGTCACACAGCTAATTAATGGCAAAGCCAAGGATAAAATTCAGCCAGACTCTGTGCTGCCCCCTGCCCCTGCATTGTAACCTATTTCCTTTCTTAATTCTCCGCCTTTTGAATTTTGGTCTTTCTCTTTTACAGCAAAGAGAGAAGTAGATGATTGAAGCTTTGATGACTAGGGTAGAGAAAGAGGTGTTTAATTTGAACACGTTCAGGGGTTCAGATGTAAGCTCCTCGAAGACATTTTTGAACTCCCTTTCAAGCTTCTTGCCAAGCCTCCAGCAGATGCCAACGGAGTCTAGAACCGTGTTATGGAGGGACTGGCCAGCAGCAGCAGGATAACAAGTGCTGCTCGATATTTCCCTCAACTATCCCTGTTCATAACTGAAGAGCTCTCCAAAATAGCAACATTAAAAGACTGTAGTTTGAGATAGGTCTTGACTGCTTCACAGGACACCCTTCGGAAAACAACTGGTACAGAAGATTTATTTCTATGACAAGGTGCTGCTTCCACATGTACTTAAATATTTACATCTCCATGTCTCTTTCTAAGCTGCCCAAAGCAGGCCAACTCTTTGAATCTCTATGACCAAGCAGCATAGCAGGCACACCAAAAATATCAGGGAGCTTCTGTATGATTGTGGAATGAGTGAGCGAAATAATTTTATCCATAATTCTATTATCAATTTTGGCCTTAACAAAAAAAAAAAAAAGATCCCTGGGGTCCCTGGGTAACTCAGTGGGTTAAGTGTCCCACTCTTGATTTTGGCTCAGGTCATGATCTCAGGGTCATGGGATCAAGCCCCAAGCCTGGCTCTTCACTGGCCATGGGGCCTGCTTAGGATTCTTTCTCTCCCTTTCCCCCTGCCCCCTTCCCTCACTTGCTCTCTCTCTATTAAAAAAAAATTAAAATTTTTGAAGAAAAATATATCAAGTTCCAATATTAATAAATCAAGTTCCAAATATTATTTTCCTTCCCTTAGACCCTCAATTGCCATTCTTTCTGCCTAGATTTCCACTAAGCTAATTGGATCCTCTATTTTGCCCTTCCTTATAACTTTTCATGATCAAGAACAAGCTACGGATGACTCGCTAAAGGAACTGTTTATAATATTTTTAATTTCATGTACTAAAACATAACAAAATATATGTTATGTTTGGAGAGACAACCTAACCAAAGTCACAAAACTTTGTTGGTAGGTTTTAATAAACACTAATATGTATGAATAGGTGTTTCTTGATAGTAAAGAAAAGTTTTCTCTCTCTCAAGAGTGTTTCTACTTTCCAGAGTTCATGCTTTTTTGATTCCCTTTTATTAAAAAAGGGGGGGAAATTGATTTGCTGTTTTCCTAGATGTCACCTTGTTCTTCTTCCTTTCACATATTTTAAGAAACTTTTATTTGAGTTGTTCTTATCCCATCTGTATTTCTCTGTTTGAATTGGAAGCTCTTTAGGACAAAGATGGCCTTCTAAATATCAATGGAGTGATGTTTATTTTTAGTGCCCGGTACTTTTGAAACCTCTTTTTTTTTTTCCAGAGAAACTGCAACTTGTCTTCATAGGATAATACTCCTCAGAAAAGTAGATCATGACCTGAGAAATTAGTCTCATACTATAGAAATATAGAAAAAAAATTAAAAGCAGAGGTTAGATATGAGGTTAGGTCTGAGTCAATTACTGAAGATGTATAGGGTGATAAAAAGGGGATATGTTATTGGGAAATAACTCCTTTGGGAGATGGAGGCATTGGGAAGAAAATGAAATTCAATAACCATTTGAGTACTGAGTCTGTTACAGAACCTGGACTGGATCCTGATAGAAGAACCAAGCGGCACTTGGAGACCTTGGAGACCTTGGAGAATCAGAGCTGTTTTTTTGTTTGTTAGTTTGTTTTTAAGATTTTATTTATTTATTTGACAGAGAGAGAGATCACAAGTAGGCAGAGAGGCAGGCAGAGAGAGGAGGAACCAGGCTCCCTGCTGAGCAGAGAGCCTGATGTGGGCCTCAATCCCAGGACCCTGGGATCATGACTGAGCTGGAAGCAGAGGCTTTAACCCATTGAGCCACCCAGGCACCCGTGAATCAGAGGTTTATTTAACATCAGCAGGCTTAGACTCTTCTCCAAAGTTCCGAGCCCTGAGACCAAGCACAGAGAGTAATTTATACCCTTCTACTTTGGCATAGTTAGTACTTTTGGCATGCACAGGAAATAGGGTAGGAAAGAAGAACCCAGAAGGGCTTTGAGACAGGGACTGGAATTCCCTTGCTTGCTTGGTTAGCTATCTTAGAGTACAGTTTTCCCTTATCAAGTTAAGGTTGGGAAGAATTCAGTGATGGGGAAAACATGACTTCCAGACTCCTGCAGTGAAGGAGACATATAAGTACATACAACTAAAAGGCAAAACAGGCCAGGATAAGGCAGTAAAGTTTCAAAGGGCATTCTAGCACAATTTTTAGAAAAACGCTGTTTTACTCATTAAGAGTAAAATATCCAGAGAACTCAACATTCTCATGTATGAAGCTGATTTTATTGGTTCCCTGAAAGCATGAGGGCTATTATTTCCCCAAATCAGAAGCATGCCTCATTTCGTTGGTTTATCTTTTAGTTTTATATTTACTGCTTTCCTAAACTTGGGGACGTATAGAATTGTACTTAAGATTTTAGGTTACCATTTAAACACTGTGAGTGTAATCTCTCAGGATACACATTTTATTTTAAGGATTTATTTATTTATTTGGGGGTGTGGGCAGAGGGAGAGGGAGAGAATCTCCAACAGACTCCCTGCAGAACACAGAGCCCAAAGTGGGGCTCAATACCATTACCTAGAGATCATGACCTGAGCCAAAATCAAGAGTTTGGACTCCAAGATACACATTTTTATTAAGTGATCTCTATCACTTTTTGAAATATGCCTTGCACTAATGAATCTTGTAAAAATCAAAGATTCACAGCTAAAATGAATCCCATACAATTCATGGTCAACCTAAAGAATTCTTTTTTTTTTTTTAAAGATCGTATTTATTTATTTGACACAGAGAGAGATCACAGATAGGCAGAGAGAAAGAGGGGGAATCAGGCTCCCCGCTGAGCAGAGAGCCGGATGTAGGACTTGATCCCAGGATCCTGAGATCATGACCTGAGCCGAAGGCAGAGGCTTAACCCTCTGAATCACCCAGGCACCCCAACCTAAAGAACTCTTAACAGTACACTGGATTAACAGGTTTCTGAAGTTATTATGGTATTAGCAAGACTCACTTTAGATTTTTAAATTTTTAATGATAGCACAATACAAAGCCAATAGCTTCTGATTTTCTTGCCATGTAACAACCAGTGACCAACTGATGGTAATGTGGAACATTTCCTGCTAGTTATTCATTGACTTAAAAAAAAAAAAAGGCACTTTTTCCAGAGACTGGGCAGGAGATAAGATGTCAAGAAGTAATAAGTAGGAAAATGAAAGAGGAGAATGCAAAGGAACCCAAAAGAGAAAACATTAAAGTGTTTTTTTTTTTTTTCCCTGTGTATGCAGATGGACAGGAAAATTATAGCAGTAATTGCAGACTTCTTTTCACCAAAGACAGTCTGGCCTTGGGGAATTAGAGTATGAGCGAAAATGTCCAATGAAACTGCATTCTCATCTAGGCCCCACCTGACTTGCTGGATATGGTTTTGGCCAAGGTCGTTTACCCTTTCTGTGCCTTAGTTTCCTTAAATTTTGAAAGAGATGGTTTGCTTTGAGCTACTGGAAAGATGAATGAGATAAAGCTTCAGGAGACAACCAAGACTGGTCAGAAAAGGTGTTACAGGAATATCAAGTAGTACTATTATTATTGAACTGTGTATCCTGTTGGAATGAGTCATTTTGCTGCAAAGATGCATAAGCAATTTCAAGTGTGGCAGAGGACCAGAGACAAAGAGAAGAGGCAAGTACTCCCAGGTCATGTTAGGGGAGATCTCAGTTGCATCGCAATCTGCCCTTTGCTTGTTTAAAGAACAAAAAAAGGGGTGGGGTACAGAAGAAACAAGACTTTTAAAATGAGTACAGTAATGCGGCTATACAAATACACTTTTTAAATACTAGAGCTAGTTTGAATTCAGGTTTTGTCACTTACTACTGTGACCTTGGGCAAGTTATTGTTTCTTTGAATTTCATTTTTTTGCATCTGTAAAATGGGGATTAATTATCATAGTATCCATAGGGTTGTTGTGGTAATTTGAAAATGTGCACTTTCGTGAGGACTCTATAAAGTTGAGCTATCATTGTAATTTATGGGAGATAGGTGAAAGTAGAAATCCAGATTGATAATAAGCAAATCTTTAAGGAAAAAAATAAGAGAAAGAGTCAGGGTTTTATTTTCCAAAACATCAAATGATTTACGGGGCCTAGGAAGAGGTAAACTTGTTTTGTGAAGTCTGAATCTACTCATATTTCATGGGCTCACATTAACTAGTCAAACCTTTGATATCTGGCACACAAAACACAAACAGGAAAAGCCTTCCATGCGCTTTCATAAAACAGTTTTCTATTTTAAAGCAATATATATGTATATAATTATTATTTGTGTGTGTGTGTGTGTGTGTGAAAAATCTCTGATACCCAATAGCTCTAAAAAAACAAAGCTCAGCAGCCGGGTTCTTGTTGTTCTAAAGAGAGAACAATCTGGGGCGCAGGGATTGCTCTCCCTGTGACTCCAGCTTCAGGCTGGAAAGCCTTCGGGCAAAGCCCTGGGGGCAGGACACGGGGTTTTTGTGGTTGTTGTTTATTTGTTTGTTTGTTTGTTTGAGTCATTCCCGGAACCTTAGTTCGGGCGGGGTTGAGGGAGCACGGGCGGGGCGCGAGGGAGGGGTCTGGCTCGCCCATCCCCCGAGCGCACGGCGGGCGGCCGGCCCGCGGCCGCGGAGGATGCGGAGGGGCGGCGACGCGGGCCCGACCCAGCCCGGGCGGCGGGGCTGGCGGGGCGGGCGCCGCCCGAGGGGGTAGGGCGCGCGCGGGGGCGCGCCGGGCCGGGGAGGCGCGCTCCGGCCGCGCTCGCTCCGCGCTCCCTGCGCTCCCTCCGCTCGCTCGCTCGCTCGCTCGCTCCCTCCTCCCTCGGCAGCCGCGGCGGCAGGCAGGAGAAGGCGGCGGCGGCGGCGGCTGGGGATCAGACATGGCGGCGGATCTGAACCTGGAGTGGATCTGCTCCCTGCCCCGGTCCTGGACTTACGGGATCACCAGGGGCGGCCGAGTCTTCTTCATCAAGTAAAGAGCTGGGGGCGGCGCGGGGGGCCCGGGGGGTTGCGGGAGGCCAGCGGGAGACGAAGAGGGAGCCGGGTGTGCGCCGCTCCAGCCCCTTCGGTTCCCCCGCGCCCCCACTCACGCTCCGTCTCTGCCCCTTCTCTCATCCCTGCAGCGAGGAGGCGAAGAGCACCACCTGGCTGCACCCCGTCACCGGCGAGGCCGTGGTTACCGGGCACCGGCGGCAGAGCACAGGTAACGCTGAGCTCGGCCGGGCCCGAGTGGAGTTGGGCTCCGCCGGGAGGAGGCGGCAGCGCCCGGGCCGCCGGCTTCCGCGCAACCTGCCCCCGGCCGCGGTCCCCGGGAGGCGGCGTAGTGGGGCGGAGGCCCGCAGGGTTGGCCGCAGGTACGGGGGCCGCGGGAGCCCCGCAGCCGGAGTTCTCCCTAGTCTCTGAACGCTGCTCTCCCTTTCGCCTTTCATCGCCACTTGGAGACGGCGCCCTCTCTCTGGGCCCTTTCCCCCTTCCCAACCTGGACACCGACGCCCCCAGGGAGGCCGGCCCCCCTCTCCCAGGAATCTGGTATCCGGAGTTCTTCCTCCGGCAGTCACTCCTGAGTCCTTACACCAGCACCCGCGCCCCCGATTTCACCCCCGAAAGTCCTTTCGCCCTCCCCTCCCTGCCGCCCGGGATTCTGGCCCTCGTCCGCCGGGATCCTGGTATCCAACATCTCCTCCTTGCTCCCCCGACGGCTGCCTCCAGTCGTGCGGCTTCCTCCTCCTCCTAGGTGGGACTTGTGAGGAGGTGACGGAGGAGGAGAGGAGTTCGGGGGTGCTGCGAGCTTCTGTGTGACAGTGAATGGCTCAGGAAACGCTTGGCGCTCTTCCTCCTGCCACTAGAGCAGCCGCCGGAGCGGGAGGAGGCATTTGCAGCTGCAGCTGCTGGCCGGCGAGATTCAAAGTCCCCGGCAGCAGCCCAGAGGTTGCACAGAGCGCCCGGAGGCGGTGGGGGTGCGAGGGGGTGTCCCGCGTGTGCGCAGTTGGGCCCTAACTGGAGAGGGTCGGCGGGGAGGCAGGCATATCTCTCCGGTGCCTGGGCTAGCTTGTTGGAACGCTGAATGGGAGTTGAGCTGCAGAAAGGTGCATTGTAGCTTCATGGCTGGTCTGGCTTTCTTTGGTCGTTCTTTGTTTACATTCGTGAAACTTGTTTGTCTTTGAAATGTAACATGTGTTCTCTCGCTGGCCTGCCTCTATTTCTGGTCATTGGAACGGCTCGAGAATTGTTTGGGTCGGAGGTGAGGCTGGCTTCCGCGGTTCTTCAGAGCTGCCCTCTGGGATACTTTCTCTCCAACTCTGAGATTCTGGGAGTCTCTTAGAGTTGCCAGGATAGTGAACAAGCCTGCCTTTTCTATTAAATTCTGGAGTTCAGTGAAGTGACTAATTTCCAAATTTGCAAAAAGGTGGAGGAGGAAAGGGAAAGCAAGCATGATGAGGTTACATTTTTAAGGCATTTCTGACTAATACGCTGTCATATTTCTTAACTCCCCACTGCAGTCTCTGACTTCCATATACCTTTCAGTGTTTTGCATATATGTTTCAACTCTCATGGCCTCTTTGCGTTATGGATAATAAACTTATTTCACAAAAGGCAGTATGATATTTAAATTATTTAGCCTAATGATCTTGTGGAATTATTTCATGCTGCTTTTGGTTGTGTAGAGTATGAATTTGTATCCTCTTTACCCCCACAGATTTGAGAACATTCACACTACAGAGAAATTTTATTCTTTTTTTGATTTTACATTAATTCTAAGACATGATCATGATTTTTTCTCGTTTGGTTTGCTTTAACTGTGTCGCTTTATACACACATTGGTTTTCATTTCAGAGATATATTATGGTTAAATTCAAGTCACTTGTCATTTGTAATGTGTAGCACACAGCATGACCATTGTTCACTTGAATTGTTCCTGGGTTTATATCTGGAAATTTCACACATCTCTTAAAGTCAAGCCTGTAGAAACATACATGTATTGAGTGTGTGATGTCAGAGCTCTTTTCCCCTAATTAAGTACTTAGGAAGTTCTTTCTCATCAGTGACACTTCCTAGATGGATTCGTTTATGTAGTTGAAAGGTATGGTCTTAAATAAACACAGTTATACCTAAGAAGAAGCAGGTGTTGCCTTTAATGCAGGGTTTTTTTCTTTCTTCTTTTTTTTTTTCTTGGCCAGCCATCATGGGTATTTTACCTAGGATTAGAAGGCTTCCCTTGCTTTTTTTCGATGCCAGAGAGTAGTTCCTTTTTACTGATCAATAAAGTATATAATCATGTAAGATAACCCTTAATATTGTTCATTCTTTTCTGGTGGCTTTAAATTTGAATCGCCATTTTCCCCAAAATGATATTTTGTTGACTATGAGTTTTGTTACCAGTCCAACATTTTTTTTTAAAAATTTATTTAATAAGTGAAAGTAGCTGATCATGAAAATGAATAATTAAAATGGATTGAAACTTATTTTGCTATCCCATTGAAGTAATACTAACTGCGAAATGTATATTTTTTAGATTTGCCTACTGGCTGGGAAGAAGCATATACTTTTGAAGGTGCAAGATACTATATAAAGTGAGTTTTTTAATTATAATTTTTTCCTTGGTAATTTAAATGTTGTAATTAATCTTTAGTTGAATAGTTATATCTCTAGATATGATCATAATCTTTTAAGGTCTATCATATAAGATTGACTTTATCTTTTTATATAGTGTTGTAATTTTGAAGGGAGAGATGACACTCATAGTTTTCTTAATTTTTTTTTTTTTTTGCCTGAACATTCATGCATTTGGAAATAAGATCATTGATGGCCACAATTATATTTTTGGTCCTGGGTGATAGAGCATTATAGTATTTTGTCTGTAGCCTGTTACCATGTTTTTTTTCTCTTAAAGTGAATTATATTCATGTGTATTTTGACCAGAGCTGTTAATAAGAAGCAGGAGTGATGTGAAGCTAGGTTACAGTTGGATGAACAATGACAGGGCTGAAAGTAAAAACAAACACATAAATACTAATTATTTCACAAACATCTGCTGGAGCATTGTAATTTGCTTTAGTTTATTTAATTATGTGTAAGTCTTTAAAATACAAATGTTTTATGGTTGTTTGTGATTGAATAAAAGGCTTTCACTAGAGCTTACAAAGGAGAGATGACCAGTCAGTCCTGACTTTTAATTCTGTAAAACATTGAACTAATTTCTGTTCTGTGTTCACTTGGTAGTACTTGGAGACAAATACAATGCTAGATGTCAGCAGTATGGAGGAAAATTTTTTACCTCCTAAGGGGAAAATAAAGGTGGATTTTTATATTCATTTTAAATTAGAAACTATTAACTTAAGAGCTTGTTTTAAAAATTTTTGTTTAATTTTAAGGAACTAAGGATCGAAAAGAATGCTTAAATACAAGATTTGACTGAGATGTCAATAGTTTATTAACAATAACAGATACCAAGGTGAAGCCACCTTTATTTCATTGGGCCCAATAAGGTATTTTACTAATTGATATTAGTAAGATCATACCATAATTCCATTAAATCATAATTACTTGTATGGTTTTAAAATTTTTCATAATGATATTTATGTAAAATGTCAGGGGATATTTATAGGTCTTAGGAATGATTGCATTTGGATATAGAAATAGAGAAGAATATAGAAATAGAGAAGAATATAGAAATAGAGAAGAATATAGAAATAGAGAAGAATATAGAAATAGAGAAGGCAGAAGTAAGATCCAGGCATGGAGGATTTCATGATGTGGTTCTTCTCTAGATATATTTCAGTTACATCTTTAATTTGGAGATTGTGCTATACATTATTAGATGGCCTAAAAAATAAAGGCATAAGTAAAGTGCAGAGTCACCAGATATTTTCCTAGTGGCTATTTTCATCCTGTATTAAAGTGAGTTTGTATTGCCATGAAAAGGGATGCTTTCTTTTTTGGGGGGTATAGTCTTGATATTTCTGAAGAAAGTTTTTTTTCAATAGAGTTCATTTATTTTTATCCAATACAGTTTTACTGTACATTAAGCCTAGCCAATCTTACAAGAATAGGAATAACACTATAATTCTCAATAATATTTTAGTTTCTGTGAATGTGTACCTTCTTAGATGATGGAACATAGTAACATAGTACCAAATGTTATTCTGGGAGGGCTGAAAATTTTTTATTTCAGGACTGAGCTGTTTGAAAGACTGAGTTTTCCTTTGTTCTACTAGCCATTTTGATTAGATTTTCTTTTATGTTGACTTAAACAAATTAGAATCTTCTTTGAGTGTCATGCCCAAGTAAGTTTCTCAGGAAAATGAGGACAATATTAAGAAAGCTATAATAATTTTACTTTAATTCTGATGACATTTTTAAATTACTGGGTTTTAATCATGTGATATTAATAGACAGCCAATAATTGTGTCTGAAAGTAGTAATAATTCATATTATGTTTGTTATAAAGTGTATGTTGTAGAAATATACCACCCATTAAACTTCTTTGAAGTAAAATGATTATTGACAAATATATGATTTGCTGAATGCAAAGAGCTACTTTTCTTTCTGTATGTATCATACTCATTTCTTTCAAGATTAGTTAAATCACTAATGTAGGGTGTAATTTCCTAGGAATTTTTTGCTTATGTAAGAGAATTAGGGGGGCGCCTGGGTGGCTCAGTTGGTTAAGCGACTGCCTTCGGCTCAGGTCATGATCCTGAGACCCAGGATCGAGTCCCACATCGGGCTCTCTGCTCAGCCAGAGGCCTGCTTCTCCCTCTCTCACTCCCCCTGCTTGTGTTCCCTCTCTGGCTGTGTTTCTCTCTGTTAAATAAATAAAATCTTAAAAAAAAAAAAAAAAGAATTAGGGATGCTTTTTCATTCTCATACGGTATTGACACTACTTTTATCTTAAACTTTGCAGTTTACCAAGTGCTTTCACATATACTGTCCTGTCTGAATCTCATTTTAATCGTGAAAATAGTCAGGAGAATTACCATTTCCTTTGTCACACCGCATAATAAAACAACAGAAACATGCCTTTGGAACTTATAGGCTGCAAAACAGTAAGATGAGAAACAGCAGGAA
Organism: Spilogale gracilis; assembly: GCA_004023965.1. Taxonomy (NCBI): domain Eukaryota; kingdom Metazoa; phylum Chordata; class Mammalia; order Carnivora; family Mephitidae; genus Spilogale; species Spilogale gracilis. Next base: position 11,863 of record PITA01010587.1, read on the forward strand.
CATGAACTATATTTAGAGTATTCAGAGAAGAAAGGATAAGAGTCTAAGTAGGCAAGTGATTAATGTTGGTGGATGTATTTCTCATTGTTGGTTCTTAGGTGAAGAAAGGAGGTTATTGATGAAATTATAAGAAGGGATGTGATGTAGTGAACAGGGTGGGTTTTGTTCTCATGGGAAGAGAGAAGATAAATCAATAAAAGACATGCTGACCCTCCTGCTATTCCTAATCTGGTATTCCTGGGAGGTTCCCTTAGCTAGAAGAAAGACCTAAAGAACTTGAGTTTCTACTTTTGTTCCCAAGATACTTTTAACTCTCAGATTATTTCTCTTCTGAAACAAATGTGATAAGGGTTCAAAATGGCACACTGCCAAAAATAACTTATTTATAATACTTTGGTATTGATCATTGCATCTCTGGGGGTGGTAAGGTGCAAGAGGATTGAAGTGGGGGTAAGTCAACCGTTGGGTGTGTCTTGACCTTCCTAAAGACCGTGGAGCTCAGTCTTCATGTCTTTAAATTAGGCTGGCTGGAAACGGCAACTTCTGAATCCCATCCCATTTTTAAATTTCTCTGGATTTTATAATACTTTGGGAATTTGTAATGGTCTACAAAATGATGAACTCAGGGCCAAGAAGACATCATGTGGGAAATATGGGAAGCTACTTAGCTTTCCTATCGGGCCAACTATTTTAACCCTTGTATAGATAACCACAGATGAGTATGAGGGTGTAGTGCCAGAGCTGTGTATGCCTTCTCTCTGTTGCTGCAGTTTGTGCTTTGTACCATACCTTCCCTGGAGAGCTGCATGGAAATGGTTAATAGTGCTAATGTCAACAAAAGACCCAATCAGGATTAAAAAGTTGTATAGATTTGAATTGGATAATCAGTTTATAGAATTTTTGAAATTGGTTCCTTAATAGAAGTTTACAGTTAGGTAAAAGAATATGTAATACAGAGAATGTATTTTACTTTAAATGTATTTGTCCAAAAAATGTTAATACTTGAAAATTATTTATCTTTATGAGGTGATAAATAATTTTTTCTGTATACTTTTTTTTTAAGATTTTATTTATTTGACAGAGAGAGAGAAACAAGCACACACAGGGGGAGTGGCAGGTAGGGAAGAAGCAGCCTCCCTGCCGAGCAAGGTGCCCAATGTGGGGCTCAATCCCTGGGATCATGACCTGAGCCGAAGGCAGCACTTATCTGACTGAGCCACCCAGGCGCCCCTTTCTTCTGTATACCTTGAGCTAGCTGGCTTAGAAATTTTATGTGTACATATAAAAACACATATTATATAGTGTTTGAATTTGATAGTTGGGTTTCCATATAGTTTTTTAATAGTTAATTTATGTTGTTTATCTTTAGGAAGAATGCAGAATTAGGAAGAATGCAGAAAATTATCAGTGAATTTTATAATTTATGATGTGTAGCGTTAAATATCCAAATAACTTAGCTTATGAAGTACAGAGATTAGTCTTAATATATTTGAAAGTTATAAAGCTTTCTGCTTACTCCTTGAAAATACTGCTTAATGACTCTGTAATGACAGGTCCTGGTAGCTTAAGATGGATGTGTCATTGACTATCCCTTTGTGCTTCACAGCTCTTTAAGATTACTTGGCACTCTTAAAGTGCCAAGGAAATCTTAAAACAATGTTCTCCGAGCAGTAAGAAACTTTGTTCTGATTATTCAAAGGTCATTGTCTTATGCAGCAGAATTGGGAATCAAAAAAAGTTTGCAAGGTACTAAAAGTAGTATATGGATTTTGTGAGGTTATATTTTCATACTGCTTTTTTTTGACTAAAAATTTTAAGTTCTGAAAATTGAACTTTTTCTTGGGTATGCAAATAGAGCACTGTTTGATTTTTTTTGACTAATGAAGTTTCATTTCAGTATCTGCAATAGCTTAATCTAATGTGTGCTTGGAATTCCAAACCAACCTGTAGTGAAGGGAGTTCTGGTTTGACATAGCCACTTAAGGTTGCAAGTGAAGAAAGAAATGTGTTTCTTCATTGATTATCCCATTTTGAATCATGAGCAGAGGTAGGGAATGTAACATAACTGCCACCAAGAATCTTAGAAGGTATTACTATATATTTGATATTTAAAATTGTTGGCTACATTAATACTATAATATTATAATTGGGTATAGCAATACAGTGCTTCAGAACAATTTGTGGATGTTCTATTTCTTTTTTATATCCATAACAGTTTTAGACTATCATGTGATTCTTACATGTGTGAAGCAGTTTATGCTAATTTATTACATACAACACAACTATGAACTATGGTTTCAACCTTCAAGGAATCTGTAATATAGGAAAAAACAGGCAGTGTGTTAAAAGAGAGAGATGGTGGGGTGCCTGGGAGGCTCAGTTGGTTAAACAGCTGCCTTCGGCTCAGGTCATAATCCTGAAGTCCCAGGATGGAGTCCCATATGGGGCTCCCTGCTCAGCAGGGAATCTGCTTCTTGCTCTGATTCCCCCCCACACACACACACACACTCATGCTCCCACTCTCTCTTTCTCAAATGAATAAAATTCAAAAAAGGGGGGAGGAGGTGGGGGAAAACATGGACTTATTTAGTACTGGGTCCTTCAGGATAGCATTAGATGAGCTTAATCTTCATTGTGGCATGTTTTCTTTTTCCTTTTTTATTTTTTCAGTTGATGAAACTGAAGCTTGAGGTTGAGGGCCTATTATAGGTCATATTGCCTCACTACTAGTCACTAGCATTCAAATTAAGATCTTTGCATTAATGCCCCTCTCTCTATACCTAAATGTACTGGGCAGTAACAACAGGCCCTGTAATACGTGTCTCTCCGTAAGTGGGTTGTCTGGGACTATAGGTATCATTTCATAGAATGATGGTTATGTTAGTAAGCCATCCTACAAATAAAAGCTTGTTTAATCCCTTAAAAATCTTGAGAATAGTATTAACAGGATCCTAGAATTTGCTCATACATTTGCAACCTCTCAGGAATACCTAGTAAGTGATGGGCACTATTCCAGGTCCTCTGCAATACATTGGGGAGACTCTACCATCGGTAGTCTATACTCTAGTAGTAGAAACAGACAAAACAAAACATGGAACAAACATGTAATTTAAAAATAGTATCCCCTTAAAGGAAAAGTCGAGTGTTCTGTGACAGTGGAGGAAAGTTTTAATGATGAATTGCATTTCGAGTTTCAAGATTGGAAAGCTGGGACTTGGAATCTTCGTGTTTTATTGTGGAATCCCATTGTCCTCCTTTCTAGCCCCAGGACCAATGCCAGGACCAGGACTTCTTAGTGTCTCTTTGTGGTTTCTGTGTGTAGCTTAATGCATAGCATCCCATCAATCTCTGATGAATAAGTGGTGTTGATGATGATGATGTTGGCTTCTAGTCTTTGAAGGAGTTAATTTGAAGGACAAAGTAAGAAGCTTCCCCATAGCTTAGGTTGCTGCATTTTGAGAACCCTTTTTGGATTTCTTAAATGTTTTTCCCTTTAATGTTGTAGACCTCTTTACTTTTTCTTATTCTCCAAGCTCTGGTATATGTTTAGGAGGGGGCAGAAACGAGGAGTAGAAAAATATAAAATTGATTAGAAGAGTGAGAGTTGGAGGCCCCGGAGACTGGCCAGATATAAACATCCCTGTATGGCTACCTTTATCCAGGAGAAATAAAGGGTTTCTTAGCATTTGTTGATGATTACACCTCTCCTGTGACCTTTTTACTTTTCCATAACAGCTAGGTTTAAGTTGGGGTTAAATGTGAAAAGTTACCTGTATAAATGTGTATGTGTAAATTGGAGTTAAGGGTGTAGAAAAAAATGATGATGTCACAAGAAAGCCTGGAGGAAGAGGCCAGTTTAGCCGGGCGGTCCAGGAAAGGCTTGAAGGAAGATGTAGGAGTTGAGCTCAACTTCAGGGATAGATGGAGTTCCAACGGGTTGATACAAATGTCTGGTAGGATATATGTCAGACTGAGATTTTTATTTTCTAGCTTGCTGGTGCAGACTTCTTTTGGTATAGCATTAATAATGTAAAGTGAAGGCTTTAAGGAGATTTTAATATTGTCAGGATGGATTAGAAAGGGGTAAACCTGGAATCAAGGAGACTAGCTCTGGATCTGTTGCCCTAATAATATGAGAGTTAGTTGGCTTGTACCAAGTTGGTAGTAGCAGGAATGGAAAGGAAGAAGGCCACTGATCAATGATATTAAAGAGGAGTTGACAGGCTTTAGGAATCTTGCTGAGCTAGGAGGTTGACAGAGAAGGAGGTCAAAAGCTACTCAAAAGCTTTTGTGTCTGATAGGCTATAAAAATAATTGGTACCCTTGACCAGAATGAGGGAGTAGGTGGGGGGAGGGGAGAAGCTCTAGGTGGAAGTGTTGATCATGAGTTGCTCACTGGGCTGGTTGAGAGGGCATAGCATTTTAGGTGGCTAAAATCGGCCTTTCCAAAGGACTCCCAACAATATCTTCTATTTCTCCTTCACAAACAAGAAACACAACCCAGGGGTGCCTGAGTGGCTCAGCATCTGCCTTCATCTCAGGCCATGATCCCGCAGTCCCAGGATCGAGCCCTGAATCGGGCTCCCTGCTCGGGCGGAAAGCCTCCTTCTCTCTCTCTCACGCTCCCTGATGTGTTCCCTCTCTAGCTGTGTTTCTTTCTGTGAAATTAAAAAAAAAAAAAAAAAAAAAAAAGCAAGCAAGCAAGAAAGAAATACAACCCACTCTCCCCAGGAAATCCTGTCTTAGCTACATAGGTGACTAGACTATACATGTATATAAATCCAAGCCAGAATTGTTGTATTGGTCCACCCAGTTATTCATTCAGCAAGTACTTACTGGGTGTTGTCTGTGTGCCAGGTGCTGTAGGCTTTGTGAAGGACAGACATGGACGTTGCTTTTAAGGAGTATACCGTTATTTTGTGGGAGAGACCATGGTAAAATAATCACAAATACATAATCCTAGACTGTGATAAACTCTGTGAAGTGTGCATGATGCTTTGACCAGATATAGTGAGCGGAGTTGGCGCAACGTAAGGGTTACTGGGAGAGGACTTTCTCACAAACATGAGGAATGAAAGTTCAGCGGTGAAGTTTCCAGAGTGGGTCAGAACGAAGCTGTACAAAACCATCCGAAAAATGAAGAATGAGTAGCATCTGGGGCTTGAGACTGGACCGTAACCTGAAAGTTTTGCTATATCTGAAGACTTGGGGTAGGATTGGTGTGGTTTGGAAAATGAGAAAAAGGAGAAAAACTGCAAGAGGAAGTTACCGTCCACTAAATAATAGAGAACAAGGCTTCACCAACTGGTTTTGATGATTATTTCAGTCCCAGTGGCAGGGTCTTCCAATCACTTGTTCACAGATACATTTTTTCTTCTGATTCTCTTTGACACATTTTGAACTCCTAACTAGTCCTTAGTGATTAAGATCCATCACTAAACAAAATAGACCAGAAAACTGTCCTTCTTTGGAGTAGGATGGGGGTGGGGGACAGAATATCAAAGTAAGCCTTAGTAAATAAGTACTTTTTATAGTACGTAATAATATGCAAATGCTGTAAGAAACAAATAGAGCAGGGTACAGTGTATCCGGACAGGAATGATAAGGAATGAGGGTGGGAGGAAAGTTGAGATCATAGAAGTTAATGGATTAGGGTGCCTGGGTGGCTCAGTCATTAAGCGTCTGCCTTCTGCTCAGGTCATGAGCCCAGGGTCCTGGGATTGAGGCCTGCGTTGGGCTCCCTGCTCTGCAGGAAGCCGTTTCTCCTTCCCCCACTCTACCTGCCTTTGTTCCCTATCTTGATGTGTCTCTGTCAAATAAATTTGAAAAAAAAAAAAAGTTAATGGGTTGTGCTGTTGGGGATGTCACTGGTTGGTGTAGTCGGCTGCTACTTAGGGAAAGAGGGTGCCCTGCAGATGTGAGCAGGTGAGGCCCCTGATCCCACTTCCCTTTGAAAGGGTTACTCTGACTACTGTGTTGTGAGGAAATTTTGGAGAGCTAACAGAGCACTTCCAGAGTAAGTTCTGGTCCCTGTCAGACTCCTTACACTTTTCCTTCTTAGCATTTAACAAGATTATGATTAAATATTGAATTGTATAATTACCATGTTTCTTTTAAGCTGCCAGTGATTATCAGCTACCATTGATTTAATAGCAGCTTTCCAGGGGGGAAAGAGAGCACCATGACCATGTTAAATAAACCTCTCCATCCTTATTTCAGAAACAGTGTATTTTTTTTAAAAGATTGTATTTATTTATTTGATAGAGAGAGAGAGATCACAAGTAGGCAGAGAGGCAGGCAGAGAGGAGGAAGCAGGCTCCCCACCGAGCAGAGAGCCCTGATGCCGGCCTCTATCCCAGGACCCTGAGATCATGACCTGAGCCGAAGGCAGAGGCTTTAACCCACTGAGCCATCCAGGTGCCCTAGAGAACAGTGTATCAGTCTAATTCTATGCCATTCAGAAACCTTATAATTTGCCTCCTTGTGAAGTTTAGATATTCTTTCCATGTGACTTTTATCCCAACATGAAATAGTAAATCATCTGTGAGCTTGGTTTATGTGATTCTTTGTGAGACAGAAAGGATCTGCTTAGAGCCCTGATGGTAGACCTGATCCATGACAAAGCTAAGATAATGAAAAGACCTGATATGCCTCTCAGAAGGCAGCTGAAATCTACATCTTGCCATTGGCCTTGGCATTCCCATTTAGAAACTTTCACAGTTCAGGCTGACGTGGCTTCTAGAGAGCAGGGGATATCTTGAGGTCTATACTATTCTACTAGTATGGGTAAGGTTGAATGTAGACCTAATCTTTAATATACAGACATCAGTGGTTCCTATAGAAACCTGAGAGACCTAGAAAGTAGTCCTTATGAGGTACAGATGATAGAAGTTTTAGAGTCAGTTGGAGAACTCCTTAGCCACTTAGGAGTAGCCTCTCAGCTATTTGGGAATTATTCTCTGAAGTGGCCAGTAACTTCAGAAGCACCCAACTCTTTGAAGTCGTAATAATCTTTATGTTTCCCACATCCGGCACATAATAGACTATCAGATGTTTGAAATGAAGACCTATTATAGATTGTAAACAAACAAGTCTTTACCCAGTTGTGGAAATCCCAGGGCATTTTTCTGCTTCTCACTTGTCGTCCAGTCAGGGTTCTTTTTGTTGCAAATGTCAGTGACCCAAAGCCAATAGTATAAGCAAAAGCAAACTTTTTTCCACATTAATTCCAGGAGTGACACAAATGAATTCTTTAAAGCTCTTACCTTTTTTCCGTTTAGAAAGCTTCTTTCCACTTAACCAGAAAAATTATGCCTCAGCCCCAGATTATACTCTTTCAGTTTTTTAACCCAAATTGGAGGTAAGATTTCTTTTCTATTCCCCCAAAACAAAACAAAACGAAACAAAAAAAAAAAAACCTTGAACAGGACTTTGACCACCTTAGATCATATGCGCATTTGCTGGAGCAAAGACTGGCCCTCTGTTCTTCAGTAATTTTCTGTCCTTAGCTGCAGCCAAAATTACTGTTGGCAAGTCTTCCAGAAACCATGTGATTAGAGAGAAAGGTCCAGTTCACCATAGGAAACCAGGGTGTGAAAGACGACAAGATCAGAGGTCTGCTGCTCCTCCCTTATAAATAGTGCAACGTTCACAGAGTCAGGAAGGCCATGAACCTGAGCATCTGCAGAATTCCAAGAAGTGAGGGTGTCAGTGATCATTAAGGAAGCTTTTGGCCATACCTTGCAGAGGGAGTAATTGAAAAGGTAAGCAGGGTGGGTCAGGTCTAGACCTGGGAGAATGGAGTGGAAGTGTTGAATTCTGAAGAAGAAACAATAAAAATCCAAGCTTACTAGCCTTGATGAGCAAAGGGGATTAAGGAAGAATCACCCAGTCCTGTTGTGCCTAGAGAATTTCCTAGACTTGGAATTATTGGGAAAGGATTTGGCCTTTTTAAAAGGTTCAGTACCTTAACATTTTGCCAAGTTGCGCTGTAGATTTGTATACATCTATGTTCTCTCCTGCAGTATATGAGAGTCTGTGAAAGTGTCCCCATTTCTCCATTTCTTGCAGTTAACACTCTTGATTGGACAGTGACATTTAAAGGTAACTGATAGAGAATCTCCATGGATTGTTGCTAGTGATACTGATGCTTTAGAACAGGGATCAGTTTTCCAGTTATCTTTTGCTACATAACCAACTATTCCAAATCTTAGTGGTTTGAGACAATAATGAATTCTAGTTCCTAGGAACTAGTTTCTAGTTTTCCTATATCCTGTTTTCTAGAACTATTTCCTAAAAATTCTAGTTTCCTAGAAAAGTCCCCTTTCTTTGGGTTGACTGGGCTGGGCTCTACTGTTCTTCTACCGTTCTTTGTGGCATAACTGAGGTCACACATGTGGAACACTTTCAACTGGAATTAGGTTGGTGGTTGGAATCCCCAGTGTCTCTCCTCCTGGCCTCTCATCACTTAGTGGTTTATCTAGAGTTTATAACATGGCAGCTGGCTTATTTTATTTTATTTTATTTTATTTTATTTTATTTTATTTATTTTTAAGATTTTATTTACTTGACAGAGACACAGCAAGAGAAGGAACACAAGCAGGGGGAGTGGGAGAGGGAGAAGCAGTTTTTCTGCTGAGCAGGGAGCTCGATGTGGGGCTCGATCCCGGGATCCTGGGATCATGACCTGAGCTAAAGCCCTATTTTGTTTTATTTATTTTTTTTGAGAGAGAGAGGGAGAGCTAGAGCACATGAGTATGTGCACGAGCTGGGGGGAGGCACAGAGGGAGAGAGAGCATACTTAGCATGGAACCTGTTGTGGGGCTTGATCTTACAACCCTGAGATCATGACCCCAGCCAAAATCAAGAGTCAGACCCTTAACCTCCTAAACCACCCAGGTCCCCCATGGCAGCTGGCTTCTAATGGGGAGCATTTCAAGAGGACATGCCCTAGTTCACAAGCACTTAACAAAGCCTTTGCTTACATCATGCTTGCTCATGTCCTGCTGTTCGAAGCAAGCGGGAAACCAAGACCAGAATCAAAGGTAGGAGGAGACTGTACAAACCTGTGAATACCAGTAGGTGTGGTCATTACAGACCATTGGTGTAATAGATTACCAGAGATAGTAAGTAAGTTAACACTAGAAGTGCAACTCCTAATTGATTAGCAGTAGCCATTTGAAGCACTGTATTCAGAAGAATTTCAAGACCCAACTCCTGGATCAGTAGGAAAGCATATTGCACTAAGCTAGTGATATGTGTAAGGGCTTAGCGGAGGAGGTGGGTATAGTGCTTGTATTTATTATCTTCTCATGTCTGTGAATTTATATCATAAAGCTATAAACCTAAAAATTGAAAGCAGCTCATGAGCTTCTGTGTAAGGCCAAACCGTTTAAAGATATTTGGGTACTTGAGTAAATTGAGGCTTAACCTTTTTTGTTCATCCTGGTTTCATATTGATGATTAATACAGTTGGTGTAGTATAAGATATTAATGATAGATAGATGTGTCACATATGTGTGCTTTTGCATGTGTGTTTGGGGGGGGGGATTTTAAGTGCTTGGCTGAGTTATCAAATTGACCTCTTCAGACAGCAGTTATCAGGGGCAGTATTTCCAACTAGGCACTATAGCACTCTGCATTCTAAGGGAGGCATAAGGGAAAATGCTAGTCCTCTTATACAGTAGTGCTCAGTCTCCTTTGATATTTTTCCCTCCTACCCATTGCGTGCTCCCTTTTCTCTGCATTCACGTGTGCATATATAAGCAAAATTGAGATTATACTTAAAAATGAGATTATGCTGTATGTACTTTTTATTTAATAAATATCTTAGGTCTTTTCATATTAGTAGGTATAAGTCAGTACTGTTCTTTCAGTAGCTACAAAATATGTGTACAAAATATACAAAATATTAATTTTTTTCCCCATTTCTACAAGTATGTAGTGAACATAGTCATACATAAACTTTGTGGTTATTTGCAACTATTTTTGGAAAATGTTTGTTAAATGTGGAATAGCTGGATTAGGCCATGTGTGTATTTTAGCTTTTGATAAATATAGTAAAATCCTTCTGTATATCATAAATAGGGTCTAAATATTGAAATTATTAAAATACATACTTACAAGATGAATGGAACACCACTTTTTTTCACTAAGTCCACGGAGTCACACAAAAAATAGGAGTGATAAAATGTGACACATTGTGCAAAACTGACTGCATAATGAGTCAGAAAGCCCCAAGTATGAGCGCGTCCGTTCCTGAATGCCTTTGGGAATTGGGAGTTAGGCCATCTACTGGAGCCATCTCATAGTCCCGTCCAGATGGATGAGTTCACTATTCGTGGTTTACACTTAGTCCAGGTCTCTTCCAAGAAGTCTTTAGCGCTGTATCCTCACACCGGGCAGTGTATGGGATCATCCTCTCTCTTATTCTTGCCAGGAATTGCTATTAACAGACTTAATGTTTCGGCTAATCTAATGGAAAAAATGGTATCTTGCCTGAATTTGTATGTTCCTGGTTTTGACTGTGTTTGTCATCTTTTCCTTGATTTGTTGCCAGTCTGAATGTCTTCTGTAAATTACCTCTTTTGTGTATTTTTTCTGTTTTTCTATTCTGTCCTATATTTATTTGTATTTTTGATGTCTGAGCCACTTAGCTCAGTAGAGATCTCCAGAGTATTTTGGTCATGTACTCTACAGGTAAAAAGGTTTTGATTATACAGCCCCATTGTATATTTATAAATTATGCATGTATTGCTGTCAGTTCATGTCTTATACATCAGTAAAGCTTATTTTTTTTTATGATTTAAAAAACTAATGTATGGGGTGCCTGGTGGCTCAGTTGGTTAGGTGACTGCTTTCGGCTCAGGTCATGATCCCGGAGACCTGGGATCGAGTCCTGCATGGGACTCCCTGCTCAGCGGGAGGCCTGCATCTCCCTCTCTCACCCCTCCTGCTTGTTTTCCCTCTCTGGCTGTGTTTCTGTCAAATAAATAAAATCTTAAAAAAAAAAACAAAAAAACAACTAATGTACATAGGGGGTTCTAAATAGTTTCCCACAACCCAGTGGAAGTCTTGTGTGTACCCACCTAGAAAACCACGAATTCAAGCACAATATGAGTTAGGCCCTTTATCGACCAGTTAGATTTGCCAAGAGGAATGTGCTGCTTTCTGTGACCACAGTGTGTATATAACTTAGAAGTCTATGGGCACCGGGTACTCCAGTGAATTAGAAAATAGCCATGGGTCAGACCTTGGCTTTATTACTTCTCTTAGCCATATTTAAGAAAATTTCTTTCTTTCTTTTTTTTTTTTTAAAGATTTTATTTATTTGACAGAAAGAAACACAGCCAGAGAGGGAACACAAGCAGGGGGAGTGAGAGAGGGAGAAGCAGGCTTCCCGCCAAGTAGGGAGCCCGATGTGGGACTCGATCCCGGGTCTCCGGGATCATGACCTGAGCTGAAAGCAGTCGCTTAACCAACTGAGCCACCCAGGCGCCCTAAGAAAATTTCTTAATCCTGTTTTGTACTAGTTTCTTCTTACCTTACCTGTTATATAGGCTTATGATGTTATGAGGTAATTTATATAAATAGACTTTGAAAAACTGTAAAACTTGGTGTAGGTATGAAATACATGAGTATTTATTTTTTTTAAATTTTAATTCACATGGGTATTTGTTGTGAGTTCATAACACTGGATGAAAAGAGAATACGTTTCAGTGTTCCTTATGCTGGGAAACAACTTAAGATGCCTGACCTACTAATAGTGGTTCAGAAACGTCGTTTTAAGTATTCATCCGTGTAGGTTTTAAACCTCCAGAAGGTAGGAACTTCACCAACTACCTACTATTACGTGTAATAAAACGAGTTAGTGATGGTATAGTGTACATTTAATAATATACGTTTTTGGTTTTTAAAATGTTAATTTTCCACTTAAGAAAGCCCTGTGATTTAGGAATTAGAAATCAGTTTATTTGTGAAGTGCCTAGTGGCACAAAGAAAGACTTTCTTTAAAGTAGCTATTGTCCAGGGCTGCAGATAAAAAAGGAATACGTTGCTTGAATATATTCTCCAGAGTAATGAAAAATTAAGACATTGTAACATTAGGGACTCTCACATAGGCAAGTAGAAATGAATTAAAAGGAGAATGCTAAAGGCAGTATATAATGTAGTATGCCCAGGAGTGACCAAGAAAAGGCAATTTTAAATATAGATGTTGCTGTTTTTTTAAAAATATATTTTATGAATTTTTTTGAAAAATGAATTTAGCTGTAGAATAAATTAGATGTAGAAAAGCTCAGATGAAGGATGGAGAAGTAAAAGAACTAAAACTCTTGTCATTCATAAAAAGGAATAAAAAAATTGGGGCCCTACTTGTGTAAATGTTAGGTTTGAAATATTTAAAATGTATTAATAGTCAGGCTCTGTAAAGGTGCTGGAAAACAGGCTCTCGCTGCTGGCTGGCACAGGCCAAGCCCGTGACCAGGAGTGGCTGGGGTAGGCTGGGACTAAGAACTGTGGGCCGGGAGCCAAGCGAGGTCACATTCCTTGTGAACACTTTCCTCTTCCTCCCTCTTGCTTAATTCTCAGAACAACCCCACAAGGTAGAAAGCAGGACAGGCCTGGTCCGGTTCAAGTCACTAAACCTTTTATGCTTACCCAGATGAATTGGGGGGAGGGAGAGCAGATAGAATGTATACTATTATCTCTTTTCCAAAACTTGGTACTTAAAACTCTTGGAGGAGGTAAGAGACAGTAGGCAGACAAGAAATGAAATCCTTATTGAACTTGGAAGAATATAGGTGAGTTTCTCAGAAACTATTCACGCTGAGAAATTTCTGTATTTCAGAAAAGAATGATAAGAGGATGAGGAAATCAACTACTTTTTTCTTTTACAGAAGACTCCCAGGTCATTTTGAACATTTACATAATTATCCAGATTTTTACAATATCAGGTCAGCCCAAGTATTCTAATAGGAATTATTTTCAGTTCAGCTGCTATTCTGTTCTCAGTGGAGCTGCAAAAGAAGCTCTGAGTTGAAAATAAGCAGTAGTATTGGTAAGAGAAGCAAAATCCTTCGATGGGGTTCTACATCCTTTTTGTATATAATGGTTGCTGCCTAGTTTACTTTTAAAGCCTCATTGCAGAAAACCCTGAAATTAAAATATTTTACAATTTTTGGCTTCAATTCCTCAAAAGCATAAAAAAAGATATAATAAATAATCTGTTGAGCTGAATAGTTCTTTTGAATTAATCTTGTGTATCAGTTACTGCTTTACCCATCTAAAAGTTCAGTGACTTTTTTTTTTAAGATTTCATTTATTTGTTTGACAGAGAGAAACACAGCTAGAGAGGGAACACAAGCAGAGAGAGTAGAGAAGGAGAAGCAGGGTTTCCCCCAAGCACTCTGGGATCATGACCTGAGCTGAAGGCAGATGTTTAACAACTGAGCTACCCAGGCGCCCCTAAAAATTCAGTGACTTAAAATATGTATATTATTTTTGCACATATCCCTCTATTGGCTGGGCAATTCATCTAGCTGCTGTTGGGTTTACTCTTGTCTGAGATTAGCTGTGGATCAGGTAGGAAATTTTGCTGATTTTGGCTGGTCTAGGATGGCGTTAGTCTAGGATGGTGGGAATGACTGGACTGCCTTTCACGGGATCTCTCATCCTCCAGTAGGCTTGTCCAGGCTTGCCTTTGTGGTAAAGGTGAGTTCCAGGTGAGCAAGCAGAGCATTCCAGGTTTCCTGGGGCCTAGGCTCAGAATTGGAACAGTGTCACTTCCACTGCTTTCTTTTGACCAAAGAAAGTCACAGAGTCAAGCTCAGGTTCAAGGAGTGGAGAAACAGACACCCATCTTGTCTTTTTTTTTTTTTTTTTAAAGATTTTATTTATTTGAGAGAGAGAGAGAGTAGGAAGGAGAGGGAGGGAGTATCTGAAGCAGACTGCACTGAGTGCAGAGCCCAGCGGGAGGAGCTTTGATCCCCAGATCCTGAGATCGTGACCTGGGTAGAAATCAAGATTTTTTGGATGCTTAACGAAATGAGCTACCCAGGTCCCTGGATTCCCATCTTTTGAGGGAAGAATTGGAAACTCACATTACAAGAATTCTGGATACAGGATAGGAGTGGGTGGGGTGGGGGTGGGAGGTGGAGAATCAGGACAGAGGCCCTGATTCATTTGGCCGAGGGTGATGGTCAGCCTAGGAATTTCTGGCCTCTGCTTCTGTGAAAGGTAGACATATTTTTAACTCTTGAGCTTACATACCGAACAGATATACACTCATTTAACAGCTTCAGCATTTTTGTAATTCATATAGCACATGTGCCCAAAAAAGTTACTGAACCCAGCTGAAGTTTATGGTTTCTCGGTCTTAAATATGAGATGACACTTGATCGCGGTCACACTGCTGATCAGGTACTGTTATGAGTATATAGAAAATTGAATCAGTGTGTGTGAGATTTTCTTCCTTTTTGAGTCTATTAGTTCCTAACTGCTATAAAGTGATTTATTTTTTTCTTTTGATGATGTGTTTAGTTGGTTTGGTAGTCTCATTGAGGCTGTGTGTGTTTCAAGCTTCAGAATGGGCCTAGTGTTGTGGGGGCTGGGAGTAGAGAAGATACATAGGTTTCAGTGTGTTTCTGAGAAATAGAAAACCTCCCCTGTCCTGCCCACACCTAAAACCCAGTGACAAGACACTGGCTGTCCTATTCCCATGTTTTATTTTCCTCGTGGCATGTAGCACTGGCTCAAGTTCTTGTCCATTTCCTTTTTTGGTGTTTTGTTGTCCCCTCACTGGGATGGAAGCTTTGTAAGAGCAGGGACCTCCTCTGACCAGTTTGTTACTGAGTTCTCAGACCTTAGAGTAGTGCCTTTGTCTTCTCAGGACATGTTTAGTAAATATTTGTTGAACAGTTTTAATAAAAATTTTGTGGTAAGAGTGTTATATGCTCGGTCTCAGGTACATCATAGACACTCATTAAGTATTTATGCAGTCTTAAGGGAGGCTCATGGGCAGTAGGAGCTCAGGGAAAATGAACATTTGGAGTCACAAAGCATTTTTTTTTTCAGGCAGATGAGCAGGAGTATTTAGGGTATGATAAATTTGTTGAAATGTACCATCAGACTTCAGGTGGGGAAGGAAAGAGGTGGAATCAGAAACTGATGGGCTGGAATGGATTCTGTCAACACCAGATAAACCACAGCGGGCACGTCCGTCGGAGGGTTGGGGTTGTGTTGGTGAAGTGTGAGCACTGAAGTAATGATTTCACGTGTGCCCCGGGATGGGTCTGATTGGGTGTGAATGAATGACTCAGGTGGTTGAAGGACCTTGAGGGGTAGGAATAAATGCTGCTGTTGGAGATTGTGTATCAGTTACTGCTCCTGTCCTCATGGGACGGTCCTTAACAGCCAGGATTTTGGGATAATGCTTTGAGAAAAGCTTGAGGCCATAGGGAAGTTTGCTGAATAGGGAGCATTACTTCCATAAGTAGTTTATTTTTATTTATTTGTCTATTTATTTTTGTATAACCGTTGGTGGTTGGTTATAAAATAGATGGAGTGCAGGCTAGGTTGGGGACAGAAAGAACAAAGCCTTGTATGGCTCGTGCTTGGTCTGGGTGTGGGTTGAGAAGGGAACGGAGATGGTATGAACCTGGGCATTAAGGAGTTTGATGGATTTAGTTTTAGTAGACCCTTAGACGAAAGGGACCCTGGGACTTTAGTGGACAGAGGCCCTGATTCATTTGGCCGAGGGTGATGGTCAGCCTAGGAATTTCTGGCCTCTGCTTCTGTGAAAGGTAGACATATTTTGAACTCTTGAGCTTACATACTGAACAGATATACACTCATTTAACAGCTTCAGTCTTTTCATTGTAGGTTTTTCAGTATATCTCACGTATCTTTTTAAATGAGAAATGACATTTTACAAATGTAAAGTATTTTAAAAATGTAAAATATTAACGATATATGCAAATACTAAATGACAATGATTTAAATTTATGTAGTACTGTTTATCAACTACTAAAATCCAAAGATGAGGATTTTCAGATTAGTATTGTTTATGTTTTGGTCATAAAGGTTTTTTTGCATTGGTATTAGCAGAAGTAGATGTTTAAAATGTAAATATTTGATCTCTTCTTTTTGCTGCGAGTCACTTTGGTGAACCAGAACAAAATTTCATAATCTTTTTTTTTTTTTAAAGATTTTATTTATTTATTTGACAGAGAAATCACAAGTAGGCAGAGAGAGAGGAGGAAGCAGGCTCCCTGCTGAGCAGAGAGCCTGACGTGGGCCTTGATCCCAGGACCCTGAGATCATGACCTGAGTTGAAGGCAAAGGATTTAACCCACTGAGCCACCCAGGCGCCCAGAATTTCATAATCTTTAAGCCACAAAGTTACCTAATTAATAGGCAACAGAGTACGGGAATGACAGTAGGTGGAAGATTTTACAAATTCGGTTTATTTTTATGACTGTGTAACATTTCATTATGTGATTATATGACAGTTTAACTATTTATGATTAGTGGACATTTGTTTCCTATTTTATGGCTGTTATGTGAATAGTAGTATGTCTCCTAAGGAACATTTTCAAGAATTTTCTCTAGAATATATAACTATCACTGAGGTTGTAAGGTATGTGCATTTCAACTTCATTGAGTGTATTTTCTGAAGTGGTTATACTGTTAAGTTCCCTCCAGCAGTATATGAGTTCTTGTTCCTTTATGTCTTTGTCTGTACTTGATATTGTCCAATTTTGACATTTTTGACAATCTGGTCGTTGTCAAAAATGTTCTTATTGTCGCTCTTACCGTGGAATTCCCAGATTAGTAAAATTGAGCATCTTGTGTTAGGTCTATTGTATATTTGTATTTCATCCTCTGCGACATGCCTGTTTATATATTGTCAGCTTTTCTTGGCATCTTTTTTCTTAGGACTTAAAGAATTTTTATGTTTGTCGATTAATGATAGTAATCTTTTACAAATCTGTTCTCCAAGTTTGTGACTTGTCTTCACTTTCTTTAAGGGCTCTTTTGATGAAGGTAACTCTTAATTTTATTGTAATTATCTGTCTTCTGTAGGTTATGATAGGGACTTTTTTCCTTCTTTCTAGGCCTTTTTGTTTTTTTCTGTTTTAGTCCTTATATTTCTTTGCATTGCTGACTGGGACTTCCAGTACAGTGATAAATAGAAGCAGCTATAGCTCTTACTTAAAAATAACTGCTTCTAACATTATCATTAAGAATGGTATTTAGGGGCACCTGGGTGGCTCAGTTTGCTAAGGGTCTGACTCACGATTTTGGCTCAGGTCATGATCTCAGGACTATGAGATCGAGTCTGCTTGAGATTTTCTTCCTCTGACCCTTCCCCACTTGTGTACATGTGTGCAATCTCTCAAATAAGTGTTTTTTTAAATATATATTTTTTAAAGATTTTATTTATTTATTTGACAGAGAGAAACATAGTAGAGAGGGAGAGTGACACACAGCAGGGGGAGTGACAGCAGGAGTAGCAGGCTTCCTGCCCAGCAAGGAGCCCGATGTGGGGCTCGATCCAGGGCTCGATCCGGGGACTCTGGGATCTTGACCTGAGCCGAAGGCAGACACTCAATGACTGAGCCACCCAGGCACCCCTAAAAAAAGAATATTTAATGAAGGTTTTTGGAAGGTATCCCTTCCAGGTTAAGAAGACTCTCTGCTGTTCCTCATTTGATAAGAACTTTTATTATTGAATTTTATTGAATATTTTTTCTGCATCCATTGGAAGGACTTTTTTAATTTGCTAATTCAGTGAATTACTGTGAATTGTATTAATACACTTGTTAATGGTAAACCAATCTTATATTCTTGAAATAAACCCAACTTGGTTATGATGTACTTTCTGGTTTATACATTGCTCCTTTGGATTTGTTGGTGTTTTGTTTAGGACATTGCCATTTATAATAATAAGTGAAATTGCCTTGTAATATCGTCCTCTTCTACTGTCATTGTCTGCCTTGATATCAAGGTTATTCTAGCCACAGAAAATGAATTGGAGGGTATTCCACTTTTTTAATGTTTTGATTAAATGAGATTGGAATCAGTGATTGAGAAAGGTGGTGTTATAATTTTGGGGGGTGTTGTAAATTTTGACTATTGGGATGACTTTTCCTTTTCTCTGTGAAGTTCTGTCATTTTTTTTTAATTTGTGAAATTATGTTAGCAGATGTAGACAAGTGTAGAATTGATATATTTTATTAAATACAGAATATGTGATCTTTTATTAAGTACAGAATGAATTCAACATTTTATCATTAGAAGGGGACCTTGACCTCCATTTATACTTAGGGCCTTGCCTGTTCTGTCTGATTTTACTATATCATGCCAGTCTTCTTTTACTTAGTACTTGCCTAATATAACTTTTTCTACTCTTTTACTATTAAAAAAAAATCTTTGTATATCCATCTACCTTCTACATATCGCTTTTAAATAAAGCGTATAATAGATTTTTATCTAGTTTGAAAAATTTTTTCATCTAGAAATTTAGTCAACTTCTATTTCTTGTGATCATTGGTATATTAAATTATTTATGCCTTCCTCTTTTATACTTTATCTTGCTTTTAGATAAGCTATATAATTTTTTATATTGTATAGACCTCAGATATTAGGTAGCAGTAGAAAGTAAATTTTACCTTAGTAGTTGACTTATAAGAGACATAATTTCAAAATGTACCACAAATTCAGTAAGAAGTTATTAGAGAAAATGCCTGATAAAAGGCCTTCGTAATTTTGGAAGAAGTAATTCTGAGGAAGATTACTGTTTTTCGGTATAGTTAAATATGCTGGTTAAATGCTTTTTGCTTTTTTTTTGTTCATATTCATTGATGGAAGCAGAATGTTAAAAACTAGAATTTCTTAATAATAGTCTGATATTTATATTGGCTTTCTGGTGACTTAAAATAAAATGTCATTTTTTAATCAAAACTTCAACCAATACCGAGTGCCATCCGTATTAAGGTCTGAACCTTGTGAGTCCAGAGAAATCATAGGCTTTGCCCTGAGGGGTTCAGATGCCCCAACATTATCTCCTGATGTTAAGTTAATGCCAGATAAGAGTGAAAAACCTCTCTCTTGCTGTGTCATTGAGCTAAATCTCTGGGTTCACAGAGGCATGGCTGAGGCATAGGGAGGAAAATGATGCAGGGGATGAGAAACAGTAAGGAAGAGTCAGAAAAGAAGGAAAGAATTCTATTAGGAGTGTGCAGGTGGAATAGAGTGGCACTGACCATTTCCTTCAGTTGCCTGTCTTTAAACAGATTATTTGAAGATGCATGTATGAACTCTTAGTCCTTATCTGAAAGCTCATTGTCACATAGTAGGAGGACATCACAAGCTCTGAAGTGTGTTTTTGTAATATCAGCTGTTTCACCTGGCAAGAAGGAAATCCAGACAATCCCAAACTTGTTTTAATCATGAGATTAAATAAAAACACCTTTGGGGCAGCTGGGCGGCTCCGTCTATTAAGCATCTGACTGGTGATTTTGGTTCAGGTCATGATCTCAAGCCCCTTGTGTGACTCTGCACTGGGTGTGGAGCCTGCTTATGAGTCTCTCTCTCTCTGTCTCACCGCCCTCCCCCCCCCCGTGCCCCCACCTGACCCCTGCAACTTGATCTAGCAAAAAAGCCTGTGCTCGCCATGGAGGAAAGCAAGTCTTTCCTATTAAGTCCCTAATTCCCATTTTTCTTCAGGTCCTATGTATGTATTACTCTGTTAAGTCTAGTCAGACATCTCCCTGATCCAGAGTAGTTTGGGAGCCTGTAGACTTTTTTAATAAGCTTTAGAATCACCTGCATCAGGACATTAAATGTGACTTATTACTTAGATCAAATGGAATATGTTTTCTTCTGCAAAAGAAGATAACTATTTAAAGATGTGAATAATAATCTCGGGCGTGTAATATTATTAATTAATTATTAATATTATCTTTATGTAGAATTTGTTTTACTCTGCACTCAAGATTGCACAGAATTCCACTTGGGTGACAAGACTATGAGGGATAGAGTTATTTTCTCATAATCTTTCCAGTGAATCAAACACCTGGGAAAGAATAGTGACAGTTTCTGGCTGGAACTGAGCATGGTAACACCTTACTGACCCAGATATCCTAATAGCCCCTGAAACAAGTCTTATGGCTCTCTGGAAATAACTCCTCTCTGATTGAAGATCTTATTTATCCTCAGAGCCACTCCTGAAACTTGAGCACTCATGACTGGTGCTGTTCTCTGTCAGTTTATACAGGTAGACCCAAGTGGCTGGAGAAGGTAATTTTTAATCATTGTACATGTTATTTTTGTTTCCTTTCTGAGACAGTTACTTGTGTTAGAAAATATCTTTCATTTTACAGTCTTGCTCTTTGACGTTTCCTGTGCCAGTTCTTGTCTCACAAAGTGAGTATTGCAGGGGGCACCCCTTGGAGTGCATATTTAATTGGCAGAGGAATCAAAGAGGTTAGATGGTTGTATTTCCTTGCCTTTTTTTTTTTTTTTTTTTTAAGGAAATAGAACGAAGCCAGTCATTACAACTTTCTTGAAAAGAAGAGGGAATAATTGGAGAATAATTGGAAATTTTTGTAGAGCAGTGTAGAAAGTTGGTTTTTACTTTAGAAAGTTGGTTGTGTAGAGTTTCTCAGGTTTAGTGGTGAAACTGTGTATGATACTGAATTTTTATGTTTTCGTTTCAGTAAGAAAGCACACAAAAATTCAGTACTCCATTTAGAGTAAATGTTTCTGGCATCCAGCATAACACTGCTTGCTGTTGGTCTCTTCCTGTAGTGACCAGCTTTTTCTACGTGTTATTTCCAGAACTTGTCCTTTCCTTTTTTCTGGTTTTATTGACATAATCGATGTATACCACACCAAGACTTTTATTAAAGTACAACTTCTCACACTGATTTTCTTCAATGTAGTCTTCTGATAAACTGTTTATTTGGTATGAACTCTGCTTAGGAATTATGGCTTTGTTTCCCTCTTTCTCTAGGACATGAAAAAGCTCATACATTTATTCCAACATTTGAGCCCCTAATATGTATTTAAAGTATTGACTGTCCATTGGGAATAAAGCAATGAGCCAGACAGACCTGGCTCTTATCCTTGCATATTTTGGAGTCCAAACAGAAAACCCCTTGCATTGAGTTTAAAATTACAAATCTAAAGTTTGAAAATTTAAAATAAATTTATTTTTTATTGAGAAAAGATGATAACTGAACTTTTTATGTTACATAAACTGTCAGGCAGTGGGATACAAAGATGAAATAGGCAGGGTCTACAAACCAGTCATTCTCAGAACTTCAAAACTGATTTTGGTAGTCATCAGTAATGTAATATTTATTTATTTAATATGTACTGTTTGCTAGGTATAATACTAGACCCTAGGGGTAACAGATTGCATGCTAATAGTAGAGCTCGTTGTGTATTTTTTATTTTATTTAGATTTCAAGAAAACAATTATTTGAATTAGAAACTACTTGCGTATGTACCTGTAATTTTAAATAAGTTTTTGTCTGCTTGTTTTATGTAATGTCTGCTGTTTGTGGAACACTGAACTATGTTGTAGGCATTCTGCTCAGTATTTTATATGTACTATGTATTGTATATACTATATGGACCCTCCTACCAGTTGGTGAGCATTTTATGTACCTGCCACTATATAAGCATTTCATCTCCTTACAAGTGAGGAACCTAAGCCTTAGAGAACTGGCAGAGCTGGGATTCAAACTGGAGGTAGGTTGTAGTTGTGGGTGTGTGTCCCACTGGAAAAGATCCTTTAGTTGTTGAGCTGTATGGTAAAATTTTCATCTGCACTATAAATAATAGAGGATCCGATTATTTAAAATTCACCAATTCAGAAAAGAGGCAATAGAAGATTGGAGTGGTACTCAACTACAGAATTAATCATATTATAGAACCAATATTATATCTGTAATGACCAGCTTTTATAAAAAAAAAATTCTACCTATTTCAGCTAATATAACTATTCCCATAAACATAGGATTAAGTTTATAATGAAATTTTTATTTTGTTTTTTTAAAGTATTTAAGAGAGAGAGAGAGAAGAGAGATCGATCAAGAGTGAACACACAGAGGGAGAGGGAGAGGCAGACTCCCCGCTGAGCAGGGAGCGGTGTGAGGGGGCTGGATCACAGGACTCAGGATCATGATGCGAGCCAAAGGCAGATGCCCAACCGACCCAGCCACCCAGGTGCCCCTATAATGAAGTTTTTAAAAATTAATTCCATAAAATTATGCTGGAAATTGATGTATTTTCTTACAATCAGTGTCCTGTAGTCATCTTATGCTGATGGCTTTGAAAATTGTTTGAAAATATTCTCTTTTTTAGTAAATTTTCGAATGCCCCACCCCCCTTCTTACAGGTTCTAGGCTTTGATTCATTTTACAGTTCTCTTTTTAGAAGAGAAAAAGTCTCAAACTAGAGTATAAAGTAGCTATAATAAGACATTCACCTGCTGGAGTATCACCTCACCTCCACCTGAGCATCGCCCTGCCTCCCTGGTTTCTGTGAGTGTAGTGGAAATCGTGAATAGTTTTTAAAGGATAAGGAACAGGGCTATTTGCAGTTATGACCCAGGGGCATAAACTGACCTCAGTTGGTATCGGCTTGCTTTATTACTGACCTCATTATCTTACCACAGCAAATCGGGTATGGTTTTTTATATTGCCTATTTTTCTTATATTTTAAGCCTCTTGTAAGTGGGCAGACATCTCTGATTTTTAAATGCCATTAAATTAGAATTAACAACTGAATAATTCAACCAGTGTACAACTTAGAACACAGACCAGATAATAAATTACTGAATCTAACATTCCAAGTATTTTCTAGTGTGCCTTTAATTTTTGCTGGGCACAAATGGAAACTCTCAGCTTCTGACAGTCATAAAAAAGGGTTTGTTACTGTTTAGTAATACAAATTAAAACACAGCTGGGAATGAAGTAGTTAGCCCAGTCTCACAGACATTAGCCTCCCTCTGTTTATTTCCGCCTGTGTGTATTCCTAGAAGCAGACAGCTGTGCATTCAAGTTTAGTCTTGATTCCTTTACTTAAAGTCTGGATTTAAAAAGAAGCAAACTGGGCATTTAGGCTTAAAAAAATTGCTTTCTCTTTTTCAGTTGAGACAATGATACATCCATAATATTAGAATATATTTTTAAATAAATTTACCCACAATTTCGTATAGTTTTGGCCATGATCTGCCTACCCTTTAATAGTTGCCCAGGAGGTTTAAAAAAGTATAAAGGCAAAATAAATCAATAAATAATATAGTATATTATATATTTTATATTTAAATATATTTTATATATATGGGCTCCTGGGTGGCTCAGTCGGTTAAGCATAGGTCTTCAGCTCAGGTAATGATCTCGAGTCCTGGAATCATGGGGAGCCCCCTCACTGGGCTCCCTGATCAGCAGCAGAACTGCTTCTTCCTTTCCTCCTCTTCCTTTTCCTCTGTGATCTCTCTCACTTTCTCTCAAATAAGTAAAGTCTTAAAAAAACAAAAAATATGAAGGCTGTAAGAGGACTGGAAAGTTCCTGACTCTCTTCCCTACTTCATCACCCCCTTTTTTTCTCCAGCTGCTGGCGACAGTTGCTTTTTTGTTTTGTTTTTTTTTTTAAGATTTTATTTATTTATCTGACAAAGAGATCAGAGGTAGGCAGAGAAGAGGGGGGAAGCAGGCTCTCTGCTGAGAGCTCCCCCTCCCCATGCGGGTGCTCTGTCCCAGGACCCTGATATCCTGACTTGAGCGGAAGGCAGAGGCTTAACCCTCTGAGTCACTCAGGCGCCCCCACTGGTGACAGTTTCTTACAAAGATTACACAGTATTGTATAGTTATATCACAGTATATTCCATTAGTTTCCTATATTCAGTGGTTGTTTTTTCTAATCCTTTTTTTATTAATTTAACTCTATAAAAAACATCCTTGAACATAAATTCCTTAAAGCATTTTCTTTAGCTAAGTTCATAGGTGTAGGATTGCTGGGTCAATTAGTATGAATTTCAAATTTGACACTATAGTAAGGTGTTTCAACTTTAACGTGAAGGGGGACAGGGAACACAAAGCTTTATAATCTTAATATTCTAAGTAATTTTTTTGCTACTCAAATACTAAAATAAAATTGATAGTAAAAATAGCATTAATAATAGCTCACATTTATGAAAGAAAACAGTAAATCTTTTGTTTTCATTTGAATTAAAGGATTTTTGTAGAAACCCTAGTCTTATGAAATGTTTGGCACCCGGTTTTTTTGTTTTGTTTTGTTTTGTTTGTTTTTTCTAACTAAGTTTTTCGAAGTTCAAATCCCTTCTTAGCAGGGATATGCTAATATTTTATATTAGAAGTGTTCAAAACATTCCCTAAAGAAAGAGAGTAGGAAAACTTAAGTATTTTTATGGAATATTTTCTTTAACTCTTTGGCTTTACCTCTGTATTTTTAAAGGAAGAGAAAAGCAAATTCTCTCACAGCTCATTTTGACTCACTTACTGGTTTGTTTGTGTTTTGTTTTTTTGTTTTTATACTGGAAAAATACACTTCAGTGAATGTCAGAAAACTTTCATCTGAATTGCCTAAAGTATGTTTTGTGTCTTTCTAAAGACTAAAGTGTTTTCCTCATCTGTAAGAAAATCCTTTACGTGTTAAGAGCTAATAGGTTTCCTAGTTAGCTACCTATTAAAATATATCAGTACCCTGTCTCACTCCTTGATTCTCATGTGCACCCAAGATTAAGAACTACTGTTTTGAACTCCCAGATTTTGCAGGTAGGATCTTGCTCAAAGTAATAGATTAGAATGGAGCCTTTACTTCCTAAAGTATGCCAACAACTCTTGCTTCTCCAGGATTAGCAGTTATTGAGATACCAGTATGTTGAGAATCTGCCAGTAAAACGATTTCTAGGAGCAAAAACTTTCTGGCATTGAAAGAAGAGGGTTTACTATAACATATGTGCTTTTGGAAATTAACCAACATTGAGTATGTGGGTGCCAGCTTTAAAACGGAACTGAGAATATTCTTCCCTTTGGGGCAAAGGAAAGAAATATTATTCAAATTAGATATCCATTTTCAAAACAGAATGAGTAGATTTTTCTGGAGCCATAAAGTAGTCTTACTTTTGTGCCCATAGTATAGATTTGCACACGTTCATTTAAGTGAATGGCCCAAAAAAAAAATTATTAGTTATCTAATGTGAGTCAGAAATCATTTAACTTCTGAGAAGCAATTGTACTATGATGCATTCATTTTGGGGAAAATGCAGTTAGATTTATTGCTTTGTATTTATGTCAAAAGACAAGTTTGTTTTAATATAAAATGGAATTATTATACATTTGCCTTAGCTTAATTTAATTGAAGTACAGAACTTAGGTAATTTGAGAGGAACAAGTTGTTATTCCAACTTACATGTTATTCCCACTGGAAAGTTCTCACCATTGAATTCCTTTATTTAACAAATTACTGAGTTCCTATTCTGTGTCGGGCAAGCTCTGATTTTTTTTCCCTGTCAGCATTTTGTTAGGTGATTTTAAAATGGTGACCCTAGGGGTGCCAGGGTGGCTCAGTTGGCTAAGCCACTGCCTTCCGCTCAGGTCATGATTCTGGGGTCCCAGGATCAAGTCCTGTATTGGGCTCCCTGCTCAGTGGGGAGTCTGCTTCTCTCTCTGTCGCCTCTCATGTGTGCACTCTCTTTCTCAAATAAATAAAATCTTAAAAAAAAATGGCAATCCTAGTTTACTGAATTATTGCTTCATAGGAAATGGGTTTAAACTTAATTTTAACCCTTTTTCCACATAAGAGTGTTACAATGTTTTCTTTTGAAGCACATAGGCAAAGAAAATAGGTTATTTATGGATAAAATTGATCTTAAGCATGAAATTGCTAGACATAATTCATCCCTTCAACTTATTTCCTTGAAGACAATTTTTTTCTGTAATGTTCTAATAATTAAAGGAACCAAAATTCAAAGGAAGTCTCTCTCCACACTTTCTAGTCCAGCCATTCAGTTTTAGGATATTAATATATTCTTTGTCAGACTGCTTTGTGACTTTAGCTAAAGAATGAAACGCTTGAACATTTCATCTTGTTAAGAATGGGACCTTATGGACAAATTCAGATAGAAATTTCATTCCAAGTGTTATATATTAGCAAGCTAGTAATAAAATACAATACTGGACAAGTTACAATTTAGTAAGTATAGAAAGGTCAACATTCATAATTACTTTGGAAAAAACGCAGTAGGCTTTTTCATTTTCTTCAAGTGTTTATAATCTTGGTGTGTCATTTCATCTTAGTATTTTTAAGGAACAGTAGGATACTGCTACATTATCTTGAGTTTTCAATATTCTTATCTGAACGTTAATTGCTAAAATAATAAAATGTTTTTTCTTTTTTTTTTCTTTTTTTTTTTTAATTTTATTTATTTGACAGAGAGAAACACAGTCAGAGAGGGAACACAAGCAGGGAGAGTGAGAGAGGGAGAAGCAGGCTTCCCGCTGAGCGGGGACCCCAATGTGGGGCTCGATCCCAGGTCTCCGGGATCATGACCTGAGCCGAAGGCAGTCGCCCAACCAACTGAGCCACCCAGACGCCCCTAAAATGTTTTTTCTAAGTTGATTCTTACTAATAAGAAAACGAGAAAATTATAGCTTTATTTTTCTCTGTCTTATAACTGCACAGCTTTGCTTTATCTTTTAAAAGAATAGCATTTTATTATATCATGTAAATACTATTCCTTATATTGATTTTCTGGTTAGTTGAGAATGAAAATTAAATGAAAAAGGAAAAAGAAGGCATTTCCTTGAAGAATGTGTTTATGGGGGAATAGCATAGAAAAATAACTCATTTGTGTATGTTTTTAAAAATTTGTCAAGTTAATATACAGAATTCAAGCTTGACTTATGCTACGTGTATCCTGGCTTTTTAAAATTTTAGATAATTTAATCAACTAAAATTTGTATAGACTATCAAAGTATCTTTTTAAAAGATATTTACTAGTGTCTCAAGTGTTTTCATCATTTCTTTAACTTCTACTTTTTTATTTTATATTAATTTGTCATTTGTCTGGGACTTTGGAGGATAATTAATAAAAGTAGTTCTTGGCCATGAGGTATGCTCAGACTTTGTTTAGGGGGCACCTGGGTGGCTCAGTCAGTTGAACATCTACCTTTGCTCAGGTCATGATCTCAGGGTCTTGGAATTGAGCCTGGGGTCGGGCTCCCCTGCTCAGCAAAGTGTCTGTTTCTCCCTCTCCCACTCCCCCTGCTTGTGCTGTCTCGCTCTCTTTCTATCAAATATAAAAAAAAAAAATCTTAGAAAAAAAAAATCATTGTTTATAACTTTTGGTACATTTTCCTACAGAAACAATATTGTGAAGGTAAATCTGTCCTCAAACTTGCCAACTCATGATGTATAGTACTGATTGTACTGGAAAACTTAAATTCATTGGCAGTATTTGTGTGGACAGATATATCCCTCCACTGTAATCTTGCAAAGATTTTTTTTTTTTTTTTGCTTTCCCCCTCACTTTTTAAGCAAATGTGATGGAAACCTCTCTTCTTAGCTTCTGCAGATGGCTCCTGTGGCTTGCTCTGGCACCTCTGGGGGAAGTTTGTTCTGGGCACATGGAAGCTGAGGAGAAGAGCTGTCTATGTAAATATGAACAAACCTGGGCTTCCTGTTTGGACACCTTCTTAGTCTTGACCTAGGTGCTTGGCTGACTCTACTGCTAAGAATTAACCAACATGTCTTCTTTTTTTTCCACTGTTCTCTCAAGTTGACCAGCACGTCTTTTCTTCCTGGCCCACTTCAAGTAGGGACACAGTCTCACTTCTTACGCTTTCCACAAAAGCAGTTTCACAGCCCATGTGGTGGTTTCTACGGGTGTGAATGTATGTGCACGTGTTTTCCTTATTCATTCCTTCTTTCCTTCCAGTTGCTATAAGATGAGAAATGAAAACTCTTTCTTAGTCCACCTTCCTTCCACAGTCATCCCCACCCCATCCCGGTTATTTTCTCTTTCTCTCTCTCTCTTTTTTTTTGGTGGATCATGTTTCATCGAGTTTGTAGCCTAAAGGTTATAGGTCATTGGATATTAAAAAGCTATTTCATAGGGACATCCTGGCTACCCCTAGACATTTTATCAATGATGTTGGGTGTTAGGAGAGAGGGAGCAAAGAACAACAAGGGCATTTCACATTTTCTTGAGAGAAAGTGAATTTAGAGGCTGTTGATATAAATAATAACCATTATGCCCAGATTTGAGGAGAGAGAAAAAAAGGGATACAGAATTAGCCATATATTTTACTGTTTTACTCTTTGCAAACCTCTCTCTTTCTGAGTTCCGTGTACTTGAAGCCAGATAGGATGGAAGAGGTGGGTAAGGAAGGTGGTAGAATTGGAGAAGAGGAAATAAAGAGTAAATCCTTGAAATAGAGCAGGAGCCGGGAAGTTCTGCAGGGTCTTAACCATCCTTTGAAGCAGAAGTTCTTAACTTTTTTATTTATGTTCTACACATACACATATTTATGGTTGCAGAACAGACCAATTAAATTGAAATAGGTGATAATTTTAAAACAAATTTTTGATACTGTAATATCTGCTTCTTTATATTAACACAAAGTCTAGAAGTGAGACTAAGCTTTTTGAAGTGGTGACGTGTAAATGATATTTCAGGATATCTGTAATGATTGTAATATGATAGAAAATATCTGAATTCTATTAGTGATAAAAATAAGAAGTGTTGCTCATGTAAGTCTGACTTGTCTGCATTCATAGTTGAAGGAAATGCTAAATTTCATTGAGAGATTAGTGAAGATTGGTCATTTCCCAACTAACTTAATGAATTTTCTGAATTCCATCCCCAGGTTCCTGTATTCCCCCCAGTTCTCTAGGATACTGTTTGTATGGCGGGAATAAAGCAAAGGCCATCTTCATCTAAAAATGATTGTCCCTCTAATGAAATAAATTATACTTGTAATATAGAATGTAGGGAAAGCCTTAGAAATGTGGGCTGCAGCAGACCAGTCTAGGTACTTTGACTATTAGATTTTACATGTTTCTCTTAGCATTAAACTTGTGACCCTTTAGAAAGACATGTGAAATGATTGGCAAATTAAAGCACAATGCAAAATAAGATGTAAATGAAATCAGCAGTTGAGTTGGCTTTATAAAAATAAAAGCAGAGGTGCCTGGGTGGCTCAGTTGGTTAAGCGACTGCTTTCAGCTCAGGTCATGATCCCGGAGTCTTGGGATTAAGCCCTGCATTGGGTTCCCTGCTCGATGGGAGACCTGTGTCTCCCTCTCTTACTCCCCCTGCTTGTGTTTCCTCTCTAGCTGTGTTTCTCTCTGTTAAATAAATAAATAAAATCTTAAAAAAAAATAAAAGTAAAAATAAAAGCAAAGGGAGCCGATTTTCTATACAGGGGCAGGTTGTCTTTGTTTCTAATGAACTTCAGCCACTTTACAGAACAAAGATAACTAAATGAACATTAAATCGACCTGAGGACAAGTCACTGAATCTCCCTGCCTCTCAGCTCTCCTCTATACCGACTGATGCCAGTTAACTGTTTTCTCTACCGTGGAGGGTTGCTGTCCAGAGTAATGAATGAGACCACTGAAAGTAAACATTTTTAATCTGTAAAGCACCTTACAAATATAAGATGTTATCATTATTAGTTTTGGTGTTGGTGATGAAAAGTAAATCACAAAATTGAAAGGGTGTGAGGTGTGGCCAGCACAACTAAACCTAAGACATAATTGTACAGTAAATACTGGTGGCCTCTGTTGTTCACATCCTTTATGTGTCTTCTTGATCCTGTCACTCTCCCTGAGTGATCTTGTTTTCTCACGTTAATCCTTAGCCACTGGTGATACCTCCTAAGTTTTTATCTCCAGCCATCTTTCTTTCCACCATCAAACCTGTTTTTTTGTTTTTACATATGTGAGTGTCAGATAAATTGAAGTACTCCCAAGTAAGCACATTCTCCTTTCACCCTACTGCAACCTCCCCCCAATTTTTCTCTCTGCTTTTCTCCTCAAAAATAACACTCAACCAGCGCCCCCCCCAAAAAAAAAGCCCAACCCACATCACCCTGCTCTGTCCTCCCTGAAGACTCCAGTCTCTGGAACACACCCAGCCAGATTGTGCAAAACACCTTAAAGGTTACACTTTTAGAATTGCTGAAGATTTTTCTCTTGATGGGGTGAAGATGATATTCTCACAGATGGATAGATATGTTGCACATCTTCTAAAAGTATCACATAGCTTTGGTTTTCTTATTATTGTGTAAGTTGCTTTGTAAGAAACTTACACTGTATCTGACCTACATTTAGGTCAGGCTTACATGCGTGCAGTATGACCCATGCCTGATGCTCCGCAAACATTGGTGGTTTTACTTTGAAACTGAGGATATGAGTGCCCCATTTCTTTTTCGTTAAATCCTAGTTTCCTTTCAATTCCTAGAGTAAATCTGGGATCAGAAAAATCTTATTTCTGGTTAAGAGCCTTTTATCGTTTGTGTCTTAGACATCATTTATATAGATCTTTGGACAGTGTTTAGTTCACCCCCATCCTTAATCAGTGTTAAATTGGCAGTGATAGAATCTCCGATACTCAGGGATGAGGTCTGAAGTGCAAAGTACAGAAAAGAGTTCAAGCCAGAAACCTGTAATACCTGTTCAGCCTGTGCTTATAACCAAGACTGGGCAGATTCCCTGCCAGATCCACTTTGGGGAAGTTTGTACTCCTAGTGGCTTCTGATGTCTTTTATCCTCTGAAATTTCTGTGTTTTGGTCACACTGTTCATACACACACACCACTTTAAGGGGTGTGGTTATATCATAGTTACCCTGTGAGCCGTTTTAAAGAGGGTTCACAAAAGGGGAAAGTACTTAGTATTGTTCCAGGTACCATTGTTCAACTGTGGTTTCAATTTGTAAAATATGTAGAAGTGTGGAAGATTTAATAACTTTTCAGTAGCAATGATTTGTTGAAGGTTGACTTGGGAGGCACTGCGTTGGAATCCTAGGAAAGTTCAACATTGGTACAAGCATGTGCTAGACGAGTTTACAGACCAGGAAATTAGATGTAACTAAGAAACTTGATTTTGTCCTGAACAAGTGCTTAACTAGGATGCTTCTCCAAACATGGCTGCTCCATTGTTCACCAAAATACCAGAGATTGTTCATGCCCTGGATACCAGAGGCTTACTGTCTTTTGCATTGCGCCTCCTACCTCTTCGTTTACTTCCTTTAAAAAGGAATGAAGTATTGGCAATTACATTGAATGTCCCCATTATAATTATTTGCACATTTTACTTTCATGAATGGCCTATTTGAACATAAAAATGTGATTCAGATAATATTCACTTTGACTCCCAACTTCATGTTTTTTACTGACACCAGCTAAATTAGTTTTTAGCCAAGGCACAAAGACTCCTCCTCAGTTGTTTAAAGAAAACCAGTTGGGGGTCCTGTTTATCCTTCGAGGCCGAAGGGTCATTGTCTTAAAGCAAGGGGATGGGGGCCCCACTGGCTTTTCATAAGGAGAAGTAGCCCTAGCATCTGGGGTTTAGAGATTTATTGCACATGGACACAGATGTCCACATCCTGAGTCTCAGCATCTCATTTCTCCCCCCAATAAAATAAAATAGAAAAGTAAGTAAATAAAAGAATCACTTTCCACCCTTGTTAGAAATAATATTCTGAAATTATGGTACCCAGCATTTCCAAGTTAGTGCTGTGATACTTCTTACTACAATAATTTTTCAGTTGGTGAGTTTGATGTTGGAAGTAGTCTTTTTAAAGTCTACTTATGTCCAAGCTACGTGTTTAAAGACCACTGGTGGAGGGGGGAGGGGAGAAGAAAAAAAGAAAAAGAAAGACCATTGAACTTTGTAGATAAGAAAGCTATTTTTAGAAACAAGACAGTTTGTGATTAAGAAGACAGACTTTGGGGGTCAGAAAGACTTGGATTTCAGTTTCAGCTTTTTCATGAGTAGCTGTGTCTTTGGGCAAGTCATTGAACCTTTCTGAAACTGTTTCCTCAACTGTCAGATGAGGATATTATCTAATTTATAGGACTGTTGTATAAGGGCTAGGTAACAAAGTGTGTATTATAGCACAAAGTAAGTACTCAATAAGTGGTAGCTTTTTTGTTGCCATTCCTTCTAAGTCGAATAAAAAAGAAGATGGACAGACTTTTAGTAGAATTTACTGTGAAGGTATCAGCAGTTAGGTCTCTTTTTTTTTTTTTTTTTTTTAAGATTTTATTTATTTGACAGAGAGAAACAGCCAGAGAGGGAACACAAGCAGGAGGAGAGAGAGAGGGAGAAGCAGGCTTCCCGCCGAGCAGGGAGCCCGATGTGGGACTCGATCCCGTGTCTCTGGGATCATGACCTGAGCCGAAGGCAGTGGCTTAACCAACTGAGCCACCCAGGCGCCCCAGCAGTTAGGTCTCTTAAAATATATTTTTTTTTTCATGTGTTTTATGACATGGGATTTTAGAAGTGTGCTTAACCTAATTAAACTAAAATAGTTATTTAACAGGTACTTATATAAGGCATACCGTGTTTCAGGTCTTTTTACTTTTATAAGTTATATTAATTCACTTAATCTGTGTAATTACAAAGTAGATACAATTATTTTTGATAATTTACAGAAGGAGATTGAGGCACAAAGAGATCAGTTACTGCCTGAAGGTCCCACAGATGGTAAATGGTAGAGTTGGGGTCTGACTCCAAAGTCTTTATTCTTAATGTAACACTGTGCAGTCTCTCCTAATGTTCTTTTTTTCTAAAATAAAGTATGTGTGGGCTCAGGAAAAAAAAAAAAGAAAGAAAGAAAAATAGTAACAGTTCTTTTCTAATGCTAAAACATAAAAGAAAAAAAGTCCCAAATTAGAGCAGGGTTAAAGTAAGTTTAACCTAAATTTAACACTCAATTTTATCTAGCTTATTCCTTGTGTTCTTGACCTCATTGAAACCTATTGCAGTTACACAAACACACCGTGGTACTGAATGTCTTGTACCTAACGTTTTATACCCAAATGGCAAAAGATAACAGTGTTACGTCATTATCTCTGCTTTTGCCTCTCTTGTTCATTTGAGTGTCTGACTGTCTCTTGCAGGGCAGGACCCCGTGTTTGTAGTCTACTTTCATGCATTATTGATTATCACCCCTCAAACGGTGTGCCACCTTCCACATTTGTCCTTTTATACCTCAGCAGACTAATGGCTGTGATCCAGGAGCTTGTCTCTCTGTGCTTACACAAAGGCTGTCAGCTGCCTGGGAGAAGCTCTACATCATGAGTTCTGTAGCCGCTGCAATTATAAGAGTTAAGTATCAAGCTTCCATGTTGATCGCTATTCTGAATTATAAATAATGATAAACTGAACTTAAAAAAAAAACAAAACCTCTGCGTTTCCCTTTTTTCCTTTTGGTTCTTTTTGAAAGTAGTTATGACCATAGCAACATAAATTTCATTTTTTCTAATTTTGTGAACCATTTGATTTTTGATTATGGGATTTTGATAAATGGGAATTACCCAGGCAGAGAGGGAGAGGCAGGTCATTGCAGGCATAGAGAATAGTTGCAAGAAAGCCCCATGAGGAGTGGAGCGTGGTAGGTTTGTAGAACTCAGGGAAGGCCTGTGTCTCTGGAGTATGTAGCGGAGTCATTCTTTGTGACTCTTGTCTGTTAATGTCTGGTCCACCTTATACTGTGTTTAAGTGAAATTAACAGATTGATCAAATAAGCCGTTGACTTTAAAATTTCTCTTCTGTGTATTATCTTTCCACTACCAAAAAATAAAGAGTAAAAGAAGTTAATAGCATATATTCATACAGGCAGATAATACCTACTCCCTGTATTCATTAAAAAGATGGTACTATTCATACACCCAACCCCACCTTTCCCACCTCATTGCTCACCCAGTTGTTATATCTGTTTAGGATTGTTCCATTTTGCAATCCATACTTTGCATATAGATCAGTGATGAAAGCATTCTTCAGGGTAACCTTGGAACAATAATTTGATCTCAGATTCTTCTGGGAATCAGGAAAGCTAAAAAGAATGTGTCTTTCAAAAGGGATGAACTGAATGTAGCTTACTTATAACATGGATAAAAGTGGCAACAGATGCAATACCTTATTTGATTTAGGAAACTGTGCAGAAAGTAGTTTTGATTTTCGTGTTGGCCTCATGTTTATGTAAGACTCTGCAAGCCTTCGAAGGCATCTTCTTCTTTTGCTTTGGAAACATGGCTACTGGACTGATTCGGTCTTGATGTTGGGATAATTTTTTCTGTGGTTCTTAGTTTGCTGACATTTTTTAGGTTTTAAAATCCTATCTTTGGGGCACCTGGGTGGCTCAGTCATTAAGCGTCTGTCTTCGGCTCAGGTCATGATCCCCGGGTCCTAGGATCAAGCCCCACATCAGGCTTCCTGCTCAGTGGGAAGCCGGCTTTTTCCTCTGTCTCTCCCATTGCTTGTGTTCCCTCTCTAATGGTGTTTCCCTCTGTCAAATCAATAAATAAAATCTTTAAAAAAAAAAAAGAAAAAAGAAAATCGTATCTTTTCCTTATTTGGTTTGACCTGTGTTACTTCACAGTTTTTATTTCATTTCTTCCATTCATTTTATTCGTTCAGTCAATCAAAGTTATTTATTCAGCCTGTACTTTGCTCTAGGTGGTGTGTCCTTCACTGTGGTTACTACGGTTGAGCAAACACAGATGTCCTCATGGAGTCTTCATTTTAATGAGGGAGGTGGTCTAAATCAGTTGTCAAATCACAGTAATTACAACTGTGATAAGCTTAGTGAAGAGAGATGCACCGTTTCCTAAGACTAGTCAGTAGGGGACTAGTTGACTGAATTGACGTCCACGGGATAAATGAGAATTACCCAGGCAGAGAGGGAAAGGCAGGTCATTGCAGGCATAAAGAATAGTTGTAAGAAAGCCCCATGAGGAGTGGAAGTGTGGTAGGTTTGTAGAACTCAGGGAAGGCCTGTGTGTCTGGAGTGTGCAGCGGAGAAGTCTAAAGCAAGCTGAGATGGGAGAAGTCAGTTACAAGGTCATTCCAAGCAGCGCCACGAAGGCCATGCTCAAGATCTTTGTGTTTATCCTCAGAGCAGAAGAGTTTTAAGATCACATTTCTGTTTTGGAAAAGCTCAATTTGTGAGGAGAACTTAGAGAAGCCTGAGTAGGTACAGGAAAACCTGTTAAACTATTGCAAATGTCATTTTATTGAATTTTCAGTTGTAAAATGGTGCCCATATTTCGCCATCTTTGTGCTTTGTATTTGGGGTTTGCATGGTGGAAGCTCGGCTTTCCGTCTGCCTTGCAGACGGACCCTAAGTCTCTTAGCAGGTACATGAAAGTGGAGTTTGCTTGACATCTCTAGCTCTGTGGCAACTTGGTATCAGATAACCAACTGTTAGTCTCAGAGAATAATCTAGGATGAATTGAGTTCAGAGTTATCATGCCTTCTGTTGATTTCATTAGTTTCTTATTTTTTGTCTTTTAGACATGAGACTTGTGGTTGTGATGCTGGTGACAATAGCAGCAGTGATGATAGTAAATACATGCGTGTCAGAGACTGTTCGGAGTGTTCTGCATATGTATATATATCTTTTTATTTCTCATCCAGTCTCATGAGGTGTTGGAACTTTGATGTTCTCTACTTAGAGATAAGGATGAGGCCCAGAGAGATTTATAAAATTGCAGAGGTGGTACGAACTCAGGTAATTTACTTCCAGAATCCAAGTTCTTATAACCATTCCTCTGAGTGGTCAGAAGTCAGAGGTGGTGGGTTAGAGAGGTTAGAGCCCAAGGTCACGCTGCATAGTATGTCACGGAAGCAGGACCTCAGCCCAGGCACTCTGACTTCAGAGCCCCTGCAGTGCTTCCAAGGGAATTAGAGGCGTCAGGAGAATAGTTCTAAGTCAAGGAAGGTATTTTCCGATGTCTGTAATTAATTCATTTTAGAGTGGCAACCCATTTTCTTTCATCATATAAATTATTAATACATTTTGTATATAGTTTTGAAATCACATTGTTCCATCGAGGTATACTGTCATTTTACTTAATTGCAGATAATAAATACAGTGTTTTATGTTGAGAATAATTAAAAGTGTATGGTACTCCCACCATAATGGGGATAGTAAAAAAATGCAAAGTGTTGATGAGGATGTAGAGCAGCTAGAACTCTCCTGTAGTGCTGGTGGGAGTGCAGGTTGGTGCCATCACTTTGTCATACTGTATGTCACCACGAACCAAGGCTGAACACATGCATATCCATGACTCAGTAATTCCTCTCTCAAGTAAATACCCAACAGGACTTTGAATATACGTTCACCAAAAGACACATACAAGACCATTCATGGAATAGGTGTACAATACTAACTACCCAAATGCCTCCCCAAGTGACTATTCAGGTGCCCGTCAGTAGCAGGTAAACAAGTTGTGGCATATTCACCTGATGAAATATTATATAGCAGTAAGAATAGTTGACAGCTGCATACAACAGTAGGGTTAAATATCGTAAAGGTAAGTTTGGATGCATATCT
Organism: Spilogale gracilis; assembly: GCA_004023965.1. Lineage (NCBI taxonomy): Eukaryota > Metazoa > Chordata > Mammalia > Carnivora > Mephitidae > Spilogale > Spilogale gracilis. Next base: position 48,466 of record PITA01010587.1, read on the forward strand.
TTCAGACCTTTAAAAACATTTATGTGTGCATGTAGATTTCATTCCAACGGGAAACTGCTGGCTTTCTACTCTATTAATAGGCCGTGCTGCGGAGTACAGGCCCATGGGCGTAATGGCACAAACACGGTAGAGTTTATTTTTCACTCACACACAATAGTCCAGGTCGATGTTTCATGTTGGGATCTGGGTGTGGGCCTCCTCCCAGTCTTTGCCTTCTTTCGGGAACTCGGGCCAGGGTTCTGTCTGACATCTTCAGCATGTGGCACCACGGTTAGACCTCTGCTTACATTCTGTTGGGGAGAACAGTCAATCACAAGGCACACCAGAGTGTGGGTGTGTTAGTGTGGGTGTGTTAGGAGTAAGGATAGGAGGTGGAGCTCTAGTCTGCTTTTGTGCCCAGGAAGAACAAACTTTGATAGTCAGTATGCCTTGTTGTACACATTGTTTCTGCTCTTTTGTAATCTGTTGTTTTGTTTCTCCCACTGTACTAGTACACCGTGGCTATCTTTTTATGTCAGGGAATATGGATCTCTCTCTGTTTTTAATGGCAGTACATTACTTCTTTAAACAGATGGGATGAATCATAATTTAACATGCTAATGTTGGTGGTTTTGTTTTTTATAGGTTTTTGGTTATAATTAACAATGCTAAAGTGAATATACTTGATAAGAAAATTGGTTTTGTAGGGGGTGCCTGGGTGGCTCAGTCGTTAAGTCCCGGGATCGAGCCCAGCATTGGGCTCCCTGCTCAGTGGGAAGCCTGTTTCTCCCTCTCTCAATGCCCCTGCTTGTGTTCCCTCTCTCACTGTGTTTTTGTCAAATAAGTAAATAAAACCTTCTAAAAAAAGAGAGAGAGAAAGAAAATTGGTTTTGTAGGGTACAGTTATTAAAAATAGAATTTGATGGGTCAAAGTATAAGCCCATATTTAAGGTTTTGAATACACATTCCTATTTTGGCCTCCAGATTAATTGCCCTTAGTGTTCATTTTTGTTTGGTATATTAACCATTTTTTATTGTTTTTAAATGAGTTCTTTATTTGTATTTTGACAGTCTTTTTTTTCCCCCGAAGACGTTTTTTGTTTTGTTGTAGTGAAATCGATCAGCCTTTTCCTTTTTTGATTTCAACATTTAATGTCATACTTGGAGTTACCCTTAGATTATAAAAATAGCTGTCTTACCTTCTGTAGGCATATGTTTTTTTGTTTTTGGTATTCACATTTCTAGTCTACCAAGCAGTGGCTTTACATATATAACCTATCTTGTTTTTTTGTCAGATGGTTGGCTAATTGTCCCAATAGCATTATTTGTTGTTGTGTTGTTGTTCAGTATATAGGATTGTGTGAAAATATCTAAAATTCTTACCAAATATGTTAAAATATTTTTAACAATTAGTGATTAGGTTGGAGTACAGTAGAAGTATCTGTTCTCTGGGCCATTTGAAGCAGAGAGAGCCACATTGCTTCACACAAAAGGTGGCATCACTAAGCATCGAACACTTGAATCAAGGTGAAGTAAGTCTCTTTTATGGACTCAGAAACTGTGATACACTTTCATATTAAAAAAAAAAAAAAACCCTCTCTGTATTCCTAGCTGGTCCCCAGCCCCTAATTTACATGGGGCTCCATTTGACTCCTGAATTCCTATGTTTTCTGTGCCCTCTAACTGCATCCAGGGAAGTCTGCATACCTGCCCAGCTGAGTGCTCTTTGAAGCTAATATCGATTCTTTTTAGTGAGAATTGAGATCATGATAAGTTTGGGTGCTGATTTTTTTTAATGAATACTTTATATCATTTTAATTTATTTAACATGTGTGACTATTAAAGTTGCTATTGAAAATAACCAAATAATCCTTTGAACCCTGATAGACATTTTATTAACATCATTTTCTCTCTCGCTTTTCATAACATGACTTGAGCAAGTCTGTATGTGTGCAACAACTGTGTGTCTTCTGAAAAAAGTGAAAGGAAACCTTTCTTCCTTGTTTGATGTACTTTGCTTAGTCAGCAGTCATGCTCAGGTTTTGTGAACAACGGAAAGAAAAAAGTTAGATGTTGGACAGGTAACTCAAGGGCCCAGTGGAATCATCCATCTAACTCCCAGGCTCCCCAGGTTTGCTAAAGTTCCTTCGGTTGCAGAAACAGAAACTAAGTGAAACTTCATCAGAGGAAGTTATTTGGTTATGGATTCTTGGGGAGCTTTCAATCTTGAAAGAATTGCTGCACAGCTAAATTTTACACAGAGCAGGAATCTAGGGCCTTGAGCATTGGAAGCTTCAGAACCCTCTGTGGAGTACTTTCCTTAGGGTGACACAGTTGTGACCATATCAACTGATCATACAGTTGTCAAATTCCCTAGAGAGAGAATCTGATTTGTGCAATGAATGGGAGGATAGAGCCATCTGTAGTAGATTGAATTATATTAATTTGCTATTTGGACTGTCTTTGTCTCAGAAAAAAATGCACAGACATGTTTTGAGGGGCTCTCCTAAGTGTCAAGAAAATCGTGAGATGGTGAGCCTTCCCAGCTAATAATGTCTACTACATGTTCCTTTGATCTTCTCAACTCCACGGATCTTGATTTTCTCGTATTTTTTTCCATTTTGCTACAAACCGCCAGAAAAACTCCAACTCCTCCAACATCAGCTTCCTTATGTAGAAAAACTAAATACTGTTGGGAAAAATGACCCAACTCTTGAGATGGCCCTTTTCTGTCATTGGATAACTGAACATTTTCCTAGTCATCATTGTTCTATAAGGCACCATGGTAGCATGCGTTCTTTGTGGCCATTAATAATTCCGTATTTCGCTGCAGGACCTTCTAGTGTAAAAATATGGTATAGTTATTAGTGGAGAGACTGGTTCTTTCTAGTTGAAAGAACCACCCAACCACCACCACCCAGCCACTGAAGGAGTTCTTGATTACTTTGAACCTTAGTGTCAGTCCATTAAAGCTGTGTGTTTTGAATGGAGATAACTCTCTTAAGTTGGTTTAGGATATAAGCTGTTTTAGATAAACAGAGGGAACCGCCTCCTGGCTGCCATTTTGCTTTTCAGTATTATCCTGGCTGATGAAATATTTTTGAGACTTACTTTTCATTGAAATCGTGTGTTTGGATTCTTTTGATAGAAAAAAAAATTCTCTTTTTATGTGTAAATGAGCTGTTATAATACAAAATAAACTTCAGAGTTTGTACAGCCAGAGTGAATTGTACCTTATTTATGCCATAGATGAAACAAATCATTTGTGGCAGATACATGTGTGGAAACCTTAAGACTCTAAATTGGAAAGGCAGTTTATTGCAGTGATTTACAAAAGAAATTGCTGTCGAACAATTTCTTTTGGGTGGGAGTTAGAAAAACTTGATACCCATTCTTTTCTGTTATTTGAATATTAAATTTACTTAAAATTCTTCATTTTCCCATGCATTCCCTTTCCCCCATACACACTCTAGCAAGCCCCGTTATATACACACATTCTGGTTTTCATAATGCTGTATTACATGTGACATCAGCAAGAAAGAGCTCTTCAAATGAGGGAGAGTATGTTAGTAGCAGGTAAAATCCAATTTTGAAATTTCTTGTAAGAATGTATTCTAAACAGAAACTCAGAGTAAATGAAATAGTATTCTGGAGACAGCCTGGGGAAGAGGAAAGAGCTAGACTTTGGAATCAGCCAGACTTGGCTTTGAATCCCAGACCTGACTAGCCATATAACCTCTTGAGTTTCTGTTTCTTTTTCTGTAAAGTGAGATTAACAGCTGTCATACAAGATTAATGTAATATGCTTTTATTGAGTTTCTGGAATATAGCAGATATGGGAATAATAAGATGCAATCATTATTTTGAATTAATTGATCAAAGATAAAGCAAATTGTTTGATTTATTTTATTCTGGTAGTTTGCCCTAGAAAGCATGTGTCACCTTTCTCTTGTTTTTACCCTTAAAACTGAGTTATCAGTAATGGGTTTAGTGACTTTGCTAATGTTTTACAGCTCCTTTAGACCCAGGAGGCTGACTTAAACCAATTTTCAGTTTTATCTTTAGACCTAAGTAAAGGTCTATTTAAAGATTATCAAGGATTAAAAGGAGGGGGAGGGGGGCTTGTAAACTAAAGCCACCACAGATGAATGAAGTTAGTGTTGCTTCCCTACTTGGTTTCCGCTGACACTACATTGAAGGGAATTGGAACCTTCCCTCTCTGCCCAGTCCTAGGAGGGCCCCTAGGGTCTTTGGGCTTTTACTCATCCAGTTAGCAGTGATTTGTATGACAGTGCTAAATTGGCTGCTTCTGACTACCAGTGGTAAGGCAAGACTTTCACACTGGCTTCCAAGACACTTTGAAAGATCTGCCGGTGGTTTAAATACAGACTTCTGTAGGGGAAAAAACCAGACAACTACTACATAAAATGCACACACTGAATCTAAGATGAACCCAATTTCATGAACATTAAAGGATGAAACAAAATGTATAAATACAGGAAAGATATAATATGAAGAACTCATTAGTGAGTTTTTTGGTGGCCTTAATCTGTGTTGATACAATTAAGGTCTTCCTAAATCTTGTCTTCTACATCCTACTTAGCTCTCAGGAGCTCCTGAGAAAGGGTCTGCGTAAGAATCAGCTCAAGATTTAATTGGGACACAGTCTCTTGGACAAAGCTTGGACTAAGCATCTTTCTGGGCCATTACTGATAACTTGTACTTCTTTCTCTTCTGTTGTGTAACTCTTACTCCACTCTTTTTTTTTTTTTAAGATTTTATTTTTTAGAGTTAATGTTAGGTTCATGGCAAAATAAGAGAAAACTATAGCCATCCTCCATACGCCCTTTGTCCCTACAAATGCATAGCCTCTCCCATTTCCAGCACCCTCTGCCAGAGTCTGTTCTTTTTGTAAGCTTTTGTTATAGTATTCTCATTCCTCACTCTGTGGTGTGAGGTAAGAAATGAGTGTTCAACATTATAGGTAAAGAAAAGGCAATGTGTAGAAGAAGTAATACCTTAAGAGTATTTCCTGTGCATTTATGATTACGTGTGTTGTCTGTTGTAGAGCTCCCTTGCAGCCTCTAGCCCTCGGTGCATCAACCATTTTAGAAAGTAGCCTATGTATCAACCCACTATTAAAATACTTTGAAGTTAGATCAAGTAGAAACCCTGAGCCCAGTGTTGTGCACTCCCTCTATTGCCCCTTTTCATTTATTGGTAAAATTCGTGTGTGTGATCTTTGCTGTATGATCATAAAAATCTTCTTGTGGCTTGCTAATTTGGAATGTTTCTTTTTTTTCCTCCTTAAATTAGAAAACAAACCCTGTACCATATCCGTATGTGGGTATTGAAGTTTCTGCAAGTACTTTTGTTTCTGAATAATAGGAGTTGAAAGTCTAGGAATGAGTGAGATAAAGACTTTTAATTGTATCTTTGTGAGGTAGCAAATCTACCTAAAGATTCTCAGGACAGCATTTTTCTCTTTGTCATTGGCTTTAGCTTAATGAAATTGCAGGAGTATCAGGTCAGAAATTGAATAATCGTTGTTTAGGTTCATTAAGCTTTGTTCTTAACCTCAGAAGTGGACTATGGGAAGATGGCTAGCCTGTCTGACCTATCCTAGGTGGTATGGCTTGTATTTATTAGGGGTTAATTTAAAACCTGCCTGAAAGGTACTAAATGAGTAATGGAATGGGCTTTATTTTATGTTTTAAGTTTTGATTTTTCAGTTGCATGTGTTTACGAAGTCTTTTCCTCCAGTAAACAAACTGTAAAGGGGGTGGTCTGTAGGCGTTTATACCCAGTTAATGCAGATAAGTAACTTTCTGCATGAAATATAGTTGAAAACTCCTTGTTATGATTTTATAAGTAATTTATCATCTTTCTGTCTACATAATTTTTTGAAACTTGGTTGTCTTTCCTTACATATTTCAGTTGAAAAGGATCAGCCAATGACTGGGAAGTAGTTGAATTACTTGGGAGGATGACTGTGCCACAGCCCATACACTTTACAAATAAAACCCTTATTTATAGTTAAGAGTCTTACCATTGCTGATTTCTGATGTCTTTGGTGTTTGGCTAACAAGGCAAGAAGTTCATGAAATCTTAAGTGAAGATTTTTCTGCAGTTTGACATATGAAATGGGAAGAGTAATTAGAATAGAGATAGAGATATTTTTCCCAGCCTTTCCCTTTACCCCACTCCAGGGAAAATCCCCAAACAGTCTGGCTTGACTTGTGGGGAGATGTGCTAGAGAAAAACAGCTCCATTGGTAGCTGAGGGCTGTGATGTCAGGTTATCCCTGAAAGGACTGAGATTGTCAGGAAGAAATCAACTTAGGGAATGAGCATTGAAATTCTGTCAGAAGACTTCAGTAAAAGATTGGGGAAACATGAAGGTTATCAGCTCCTTCATCTGCCTCTGGGAAGGTTTTAGTGTTTCTTTTAATATAAGGATGAAGAGACACTCAGCTATGAGTTCCATAGTTGCTTGTAAGTATAAATTTACCCTGCTTTAAAGAAAGCTTGATTAGCTCTTCTAAAATTTATGTGAATTTATTTATAAGTTTATTTCTATAGCCAGACTATTTTTTAAAAGAGGAACAAAGTAGGAAGACTCATACTGCCTGATTTCAAGATTCACTATAAAGCCACAGCAATCAAGACAGTGTGGTATCAGAGAAAGGATAGAGTGAAAAAAACCCAAAAAACATAAACAGTATAACAAAACAGAATCTAGAAATATGCCCTTACATTGTCAGTGGTTTGGTTTTTTTAAAGATTTTATTTATTTAGTCTGAGAAAGAACACGAGTGCACAAGCAGGGGGAGTGGCAGATGGGAAGAAGCAGTCTCCTCACTGAGCAAGGAGCCCTATGTGGGACTCAATCCCAGGACCCTGGGATCATGACCTCAGCCAAAGGCAGATGCTTAACCAAGCCAGCCAGGCGTCTCTGTTTATTTGGTTTTAATACGCAAGTGAAAAGGTATTCAAATGGAGGGAAGTTAGTCTTTTTAATAAGCAGTTCTGGACAGTTGGACATTCCTACATAAGAAAAGAGAACTTTGACCCATTTTATACTGTATATAAAACTCCAAAAAAAAAAAAAAATCTAAAGGGGCAGCTGACTGACTCAGTCAGTAGAACATACAACTCTTTATCTTGAGATTGCCCCACATTGGGTTATAGAGCTTTAAAAAAAAAAAAAAAAAAAGTGGATCTAGAAAAAAACGTGGAAGATAATCTTTGTGATCTTGAGTTAGGCAGGCAGAAATGTCTTAGAGACACCACCAAAAGCATAATCCACAAAAATAAAAAAATTTGGTGAGTTGAACTTTATCAAAGTTAAAAACTTTTTGCTCTGTGAAAAACTGTAAACAGAAAGAAAAGCAACTGAACAAGAGAGAATATTTGCAAATCTTGTATCTGACAAATAAATTGTATTCAGATAACATAAAGAACTCTTGAAACTCAGCAATATAAAGCAAACCATCCAACAGGCAAAAGATTTGAAAAGTCACTTCACCAAGAAAGAAGATATGCAGATTACAAGAAAATACATGAAAAGATGCTTAGCATCAGTAGTGCTTTGGGAAATGCAAATTAAAACCACAATTCGGTACCACTGCATCCCTATTAGAATGACTCAACAGAACAATGAAGGTAACTCTTCCCTTTATTATTTACCATGTGCCACTGACAGTTCTCCATGCTTTACATATATTGATTCATTTGATCTTTGTACCAAACTATAAGGTCGTACCATCACTATCCATATTTTCAGATGACAGATCTGAGGCTTAGCTAAAGTGTCCACAGTCATACAGCTTAGTAAAGGGCAGATCCAGGGAACTATTATTACAGAATTACATGAATATTGTATTACTGTACCGTATTCAGTGGTTCATGGGCTTTTGGGTTAAGTTAGCAGCGGTGATCATTCTCCTTATGCCGGGGGATGTTAGACATTAGGATGGGGAAAAAATATTTTACACTTGCTCCTGATTTCTCTTTCTTGCATATGTATACTCATACAAATTTTGCCATCTGTTTATGGAAAAGACTGTTTTAATTTCATTTTGTTGCTAGTTTTTAAACTTCTGCCCATGAGAATAGTAGGGAAATGATCCTCAGAAAAAGATCCATTGCATTCTTGGAGCCAGCCACAGTTACCGGTAGGGGGATGCCAGTGTTAGCAGGGACCAGTTAGTTCTTTGTTTTCTCCAGACAAAGCAAGTGCATGTCGCTGGTGTTTTGTTTTCTTGGTTTTTTGTTTGGCCTTGTTTAGCTTTTAGCTAAGAAGACTTCAGAGATTCGCCAATCACTCAACCATTTGAGGCTGTCACTATCCCACTAACTCCTTTGGCTTCCTGGCGCAGGAGGCAGAGCAGCGGAACAGCCTGTGGGGGTGGCCTGAAGTGTCACGTCTGGTTTATGGTAACAAACCATATTAAAGAAAGCACCATGGTTTTTTTTTAATCTTTTAAGGCTTTGAGTTTGGCCAAGTCTCACTGGGATCCAGTTCATGATAGTAATGCTGAAAGGTCAGGAGCTGCTCCCTGTCCCTTCAGCCATCAAAAATCAAACAGTTAAGGGTACCTGGGTGGCTCCGTTGTTAAGCATCTGCCTTCGGTTCAGGTCATGATCTCGGAGTCCTGTGATCAAGCCCCGTATCAGGCTCCCTGCTTAGCGGGAAGCCTGCTTCTCCCTCTCCTACTCCCCCTGCTTGTGTTCCCTCTCTGGCTGTGTTTTTCTCTGTCAAATAAATAAATAAAATCTTTTAAAAAAAATAGTTAAGTTTCAAGTACTGGAAATGTGAATTTTTCACTTTTCAGTTCTCATAAACTAAAGCTACTGTTGCTATAGCAATGATTTTTCGCCTACATAAAATTTGTGTTTGAAACAATTTTTTTCTTAAACACAGTTTTTAAAAGTATAAAATGAGTAAGTGTAGGCATCATTGCCCTAAAATAATTCTTCAAATGAGAGAAAGGTGATTTGTTTTTAATAATCTTATCAATGTAAACATGAAGACATCACAAATCTCAGTTGATTTCATAGGTGGGGACTCATTGGTGTAAATGTGAATACAAGCCTAATTTGATTTATAGATCTATCTCATTTAAAGGAAGAGTTGAACAACTGAAATAGCATAAGTACCAGTAAGTGGTGGTATTATTCCAGCAACAAGAAACTTTTTTTTTTCTAAGATTTTAATTATTTATTTGACAGAGACACAGCTAGAGAGAGAACCCAAGCAGGGATAGTGAGAGAGGTAGAAGCAGGCTTCCCGCTGAGAGGGAGCCCGATGTGGGACTCAGTCCCAGGACCCTGGGATCATGACCTGAGCCAAAGGCAGATGCTTAATGACTGAGCCACCAGGTGCCCCAGCAAGAAGCTTTTAATAGCAGTGGGCTCTTAAGTAGATTTATATTTCATTCCTGCTGAACTTCTCATAAAATGATTATCAGAAAATCAGAGTGAAGGTGATAAGTTAATACTTTCAGTACATGCATTATCTATGTCTTTTACCAAGTTGTTAATATATTAAGGATTTAGAAAACTCAGATGTCTTAAGAAACTTCGATATTACTATGTTGATAATCTTTGTTATATTTATCATTTAGTTTTATTTTTATTATGTTATTTAATTTTTATATTATTTCATTAGATGGGATTTATACATGCAAAGAGTCTTTGGAGTCATTTTGTCCAACTTTCTCATTTTATTAGTTGAGGAGCTAAGATTTTGAGGCTGAGGTGGCACCTGTGGATTATTCAGTTTATTGTGGCAGAGTTGAGACCAGATTTAGATGGACTCTGGCCTGTTGACCTTTAACCTTCATGTGCTGTGTCCTTGTTAGCTCTTTCTACATACATCGATCTTTACAATAGAATTGTTAATGTTAAAAACAAATCTATGTGCAGTCTTCTCTGTTGGATAGAGGCAGTGAAAGAATTCTGAAACAGTTCAAGTATCACAAGGAAACTACAACCAGTTTTTCAGATTTGTTTTTGCAATGAGAGAAATTTCATTAAGTGATGCTGTGAATATGTAGCATTCAAAAATACTTGATTCCCTTTAGTCAGGGGTCTTGTAATAGTGCTGTATCGTGACGTATGGCAGCTGCACTTGTGGTGAGCATGGAGTACCGTACAGAGATGTTGAATCACTCACTGTTCATACACCTGAAACTAATGTCACATTGTGTCAACTATACTCAAATGTACACTTTTAAAGGAAAAACAAGCAAAGAATGTGGGGGGGACAGATAATTGAAAAGATGTGCCAGGATTATAGACACAGAATGTATTGACGTTCATATCACAGTTCCCAATTGTTTTTATAGTTAGGTAAGTAAGTTAAGTCAAAAGAGAATGAAATTCAAAAATTTTAAAATAAATTGATTAAACAAAAACATTTGACTCCCAGTAAGAAAATAATGAGCAAGCCGGTAAAAAATGGATAAAAATTGGGAACAAGGCTCAGGTCATGATTCTGGGGTCATGGAGTCAAGCTCTACATCAGGCTCCCTGCTCAGTAGGGACCCTGCTTCTCCCTCTCCATCTCCCTCCCTCTGCTTGTGTTCCCTCTCTCTCTGCCTCTCTTTCTGTTGAATAAATTAATACAAAATTTTTAAAAAGCCAGCTAGAAGGAGGTATCTTACTACTTAACCAAGAATGGTAAAGTTTTAAGAGGTGATGCCTTCCATTCATGAAGGCAGAAGGAAATAGTCAATCTCTTTATTACTGGTAGGAATGTAAACTGGTGAAAATAGTGAAATGTGAAGTGCTCATACCCTTTGACTCATCAATTCTATTATTGCAATTTTGTCCTATAAATACAGTATTTTTTTTAAAGAATTTTTATTTAATTATTTGACAGAGAAATCACAAGTAGGCGGAGAGGCAGGCAGAGAGGAGGAGGAAGCAGGCTCCCTGCCGAGCAGGGAGAGAGCCTGACGTTGGCCTAGATCCCAGGACCTTGAGATCATGACCTGAGCCGAAGGCAGAGGCTTTAATCCACTGAGCCACCCAGGAGCCCCTATAAATATAGTATTAATGAGATTGGATTTTCATCTATTTTATAATGATGTGCAAGATGGTTGCCGAAATTTTGTTTTTATACACATACAAAACAACAGTAAAAACTGGTCTTCTCAAGTATTGTTTAATAATGAACTAGTTATATAAATTATCAAACAGTAAAAAATAATAGAATATATAGCAGTAGATCTGTATTTCCTGAAATCCAAGATTTACTAAGAGAAAAAAAAACCCTGAGTTTTGAACAATTTGTATACTAATAAAGATACACATATTCATGCCTTTTCTATTTAAAGATTCTAGTAGGATACAAATGAAAATATTAATGACTGCTGGGTTTTATTCAGTTTTGATAAGTATTAAGGAGCATGATACTTTCCTTTTCACTTTAAATCCTTCTGTATTTTTTTGAGAAAAGATACATATATACACTATGCACATACATTGTTTTGTTTAAAAAAAATTTTTTATTGTTACTTAAATTTTTTTGCCTAGTGTTCTAAGATTCATTCCCCATTCCCCACACCCAGTGCTCCATGGAATAGGTGCCCTCAGTACCCACCACAGGGAACACCTGGGTGGCTCTCTCTGTTGGCAGTTGAGTGTCAGCCTTCCACTGGAGGTCATGATCCTAGGCTGCTGGGATTCCAGCCCCACATGGTTGGGCTCCCTGCTCAGTGGGGAGTCCTCCACTCTCTCCCCAAACTCCCCCCTTGTGTTCTCTCTCTCTCAATAAATAAAATCTTCTTTTGAAAAATTTAAACAGTAAAGTTTGTTCATTATTAAAATGATTTTGCTTTGCAACTGCAATTGAGGAAATCTTCCCTTATTTTGAAATAATTTTGAAAAGGCTATTCTTGATTTCTTTATAATTTAATTTCTCTCTTAAAAAAGGACATTTAGGGGCACCTAAATGTCTCAGTTGGTTGAGCATCCAGCTCTTTGTTTCTGCTCAGGTCATGATCTCATGGGTTGTGGGATCAAGCCCCATGCCAGGCTCAGCCGAGTCTGCCTGAAGATTCTGTTCTCTGTCCCTCCCCTTGCTTGCACGCATCTGTGTGTGCTCTCTGTCTCTCAAATGAATAAACCTTTTTTTTTTTAAAGCATATTCAGTTAAAGTGACTGAGATTCAAGTAGCAAAATTTTGAAATTCGTTAGGATTCTACCCAACTCTAATCCTGCACCCCAGTCTTCTTAGGAAGATAGATATCTAAGAAATATGTTTACCAAAAGTCATAAAGGTGATCGTATCGTGTGACTGCATCATTCCATTTCTGTGTCTAGAGGCTAAGGAGATAACATTTTCATAATAGTAGAAAATAAATGTAATAGAAATGTCTAGCAATTGACTCCTGTTGAATAAACTGAAATAATAACAAGGTAGAATATTATGTGGCCTTCAAAAATATGGAACACGGGTGCCTGGGTTGCACAGTTGATTGTCAGACTCTTGGTTTTGGCTCAGGTTGGGAGATGGAGCCGCACACCCTACATGGAGTGTGCTGAGATTCTCTCTCCCTCTCCCTCCACCCCTCCTGCTTGTGCTCTCTCTCTCTCAAATAAATAAATCTTAAAAAACTATATTGAACGTAGATACTGTGAAGGTACTTGTAAAAAGATAGGTAAGTTATAGTTAAGTAAACAGTGAGGATCATAAAATAGTACCAGTGGCTACAGTAATGCTTTTGGAATACCAGATACACTTGGTAGAAGCCAGGTTTCTTGTATTATCTCTGATTCTTGGAGAAACCAGATAAGGAAGATGATATTGGCTCTATCCCATAGAAAAGGAAACTAAGGCATGGGGGGGTGGGAGCAAGACAGTTGTCACGTAGATGAGCTTTGTTTTGAAGTCCCAGTGTCAAAGCTCCTCATCTCCCACTCCAGCCCATCTGTACACTCACAGCTCCATATTGTTTCTCAGGAGGAAGTTCTGCCTCCTCTTCTGGCAGTAATGCTTATATATAAATCCACAATAATGATTATAAAGCACACCAAGAGTGGACCTGGAACCTGTTGGAACTCTGGGATGCCCAAGTATTAGTTTCTTCCACAGCTTGTTTCCAGTTTATAATTTAGAGTAATCAGATCTGGGCTATAAGATTTGTAAACATCTATAATTGTAATTTATAGGCATGTTTGTAATTTTAAGAATAATTAATAAGAGATGCTTTCCCTACCCAGAACTGCATGATTTCCCTTTTTGGGGGTAGGAATGTTTTGCTGCTGTTGTTAAGTTTCAGTGATTCAGCCAATGCTGGTGATCAGTTTGTGTGTGAATAATTGCATAGCTTTATGAGTTAACTCTAAAAATACAGGCTCTGGCTTTGAAAGTGAGCAAGTCATTGTTTATGGCGTTTGAGTCCATGTTCTTGTCATCATCTCATACTTAAAACACACAGCGCCCACAGTTGGTATATCACCATCATGTTTCAGAAGCCAGTGAGCACCGCCCCCACCACCACCTGCGGCAGCCGCCCCCCCCCCCACCTCCAGCAGTGTCCACTGTGCTACCCAAGTATTATTATTGACTTTGTGTGCCTGGGACATGAAGAGAAGTGCAGAAGCACAGATATTTCTAAAAGTGTAATAGAAATTGGTTTAATTTTTACATTTTGTTCAAAAGTTATTATTCCCAGTTAAGTGCAACAGAATTAGCTAAAATGTTAAACCAATCCCATCGTTAGTTGAAGACAGTTGCATATTTGGGTATTATTGAACGCTAGGCCAGTATAGTTAATTTATGGAAAAACAAGGAAATCAAAACCTAGAGAGACAGATTGCCACAGTGTGGTTTACATGAAGTGGGACATGCGGTAGAATGCTTAAGCACATTTTCCAAGTGGGAGTTAATTTTATTCTTAGTTTTCATGATTGAAATTAAAAAATCCGTGTAATGAAATAAAGTGTGATGATGTTGTACAGAGGCAATATGGTGACAATCGGTAGCTTTTGGAAACTGTCACTGTTTGTTTGGGGAGATGGGTACGGGATTTGGGGGTTGATGTAGATCCATCCTGGGCAGAAAGTGATGGAACTCTGCTTCCTGCCTTGCATCTGCCCTGTTGGTTGTCATTTTCTTCATCTCTGTGGAGGAGGTATGGGCTAAAAATGTCCGTTAATTGCTTCTTCTTCTTTTCTTTAAGGAGAAGTAAAACTATTTATAGTGACTGGTGGTATATGTTAATCTATTTGAGATCTAGAAATCTATGTCTTGCATATCTTACTCAGCTTATTCTGATTGGGAATAGAAAGGGAATTTTTAAAATTGATTTATTTATTTGACAGAGCACAAGCAGGGGGAGCTGCAGGCAGAGGGAGAGGGAGAAGCAGGCTCCCCGCTGAGCAGAGAGCCTGACTTGAGGCTCCATCTCAGGACCCTGGGATCATGACCTGAGCCAAAGGCAGCCACTTAACCAAGTGAGTCACCCAGGCACCCCAGAAAAGGAAAATTTTTAATTACAGACACATATACTGCCTTCTTCAGAAATCCCTATGATTCTAATGATTACATTGCATTCTAAAGGAAGACGTTTAATTCGTTGGCACAAAATCAATTTTTTGGGTAAATTTTTTTAAATGTGAAATTGACTGTTTTGTATAACTATTCTTGAATGCTTTTCCTTTCCATTTTTTAAAATATCTCATGCATTATAGTTAAAGGCCTCTGATGAACAATATTTATATTGAAACAGAAGAAACAATTATGGTATACAACTATGATCACAATTTTGTAAATTTATGCATATTGCTAAAGCCTGGAGGGAACCTTTTGAAAACTGGTTTTTCAGTTTGTGTGGAAAAACTTTTTTTTTTTTTCCAGTTTTTGTGTGGAAAAAAATAATTCAAATGAGGTAGAATGGATCTTGATAAATATATATGAAAATATGCCGTTTATTTAAGCAAAAGTCTTTCAGAGCCTCCCTCTTCTACCCCATAGTTAATGCTATACTTGGTTTTATGCCTTGTATCAGAGTGTAGTTATGCCAGTGATTTTTTTTTTTTTAGAGCTTAGAAGTGCCGGACTTTCAGTTTTGAGATTTATTATGTGGGTCTGCTGTTTGAGTCCAAAAGGGCTTAACAGCTGAGTTTAGACTTTAAATCACCATTGGGATTTAAATTTTACTCCGAAAGACTAGGTCATTTGAAGTCATCAAGGGCATTTTCATTCTCAAGACTGTTCTGCAGGCCCAGTAGAAAACTCTTCTATCAGCCCAAGAGTGGGGGAGGTTATTCTCTGGGCTAAGGCATACTAAATCTGGGGTGTTCCACATGCAAAAAAATAATAAAACACAGAGGGATTTGTTTTGTAGACTAATCCAGAAAGTGAATTTTAGATTGGCAACAAATGGATAGGGAAACATTTGGGCAGATACAGAGGATTAAGGTATTTAGAATGTACGTTGTGTTATTACTTTTGATGTGCAAAAAATTTATACCTGGAAGTTTATTTTAGAAAGTCACCAATGTGAGGACTGATCATTTGGGGGAAAGTTTTTGACAGTGATTACTGCAGTTATATTTTCAAAGACATATGCAGTACAATAATGATTTAAAATATGTCATACAAGTTATTTCAGTTAGATGACTGATTACAGATGACACATACATATTTTAAATAGGTATCTACATATGTCTACTATAGAACTTTGACATCTAGTGTTTTCTTTTAAAGAAGGGAAATCTGCCTTGGGCTGTGCTTCTTATTCACTGGCTCCTCTAAAGTCCCCAGCAACAACCTTGAAACTTGGGCTGACTAGACACCACATCAGACCCCTCTTCTCTACAGATGGTTATAATGTGTGCAGTCAGGGTTCTGAGCCAGTGTTCTCAGGTTTTGTATGTTTCACTTGGAAAGGCAGTTGAAAGAAATCTTGTAGTTATTATGTAGTATTGTAAAAAGAAACAAATCAGTTTTAGTTCTTTTGTTTTATTTTTAAAGATTTATTTATTTGAGAGAGTGTGCCCAAGAGCAGGAGGGGCAGAAGGAGAGGGAGAGAGAATCTGAAGCTGACTGCACTGAGCCACTGAGCACAGAGCTGGACGCAGGGCTCCATCCCAGGACTCTGAAATCAGGACCTGAGCCAAAACAGAGTCGGAGGCTTAACAGACTGGGCCAACCAGGCGCCGCTAGTTTTATTTCTTTACTCCTGTGGAAAATGTCAGATTAAAATGAGCATCTCCCTTTCTAAGAAAATTTTGTTATTTACTTGAAGTGGCCTGAACTAAACAAAATAGAAGGAAGTAATAGAATATTTGATAGCTACATACCAGTATTAGCATGAGTTAGACTTGAATTTGACTTAGAGTATCAAGCAAGTTAAATTTAGCACCAAGCTAAGGTTAAAGGAGAAGCATTGAGTAAATGAAGCAGAATAATAGTGCCCTTATTTTTTTTTAAAAAAGGTCTATCCATTTATTTTAGTAAGAGAGAGTACACAGTGTGAGAAGGGGAGGGGCGAGACAGAGAGGGAGAGAGAAAATCCCAAGCAGACTCCCTCCTGGGGTCAGAGCCCAACGTTGGACTCGATCCCATGACCCCGAGATCACAGCCCCCAAGGTCATGACCTGAGCTGAAATCAGGAGTCTGTCACTCAGCTGAATGAGCCACCCAGGAGCCCCCAGGACTTTGTTATTTTTTGAAGATACATGAAGTCTCTTGTTGAATGCAGCACAATGATTTCATAGTATTGAAGCATAGACTGAAAGCTTAAGGCACACTAACTTTGTATAATAAAAGGTGATAACTGAAAACATTGATGTGGCTGTATTGATGATTATTATGATATTTCAAAACGATTTCTAAAAGCTTTGTAGAGAACAGATTTTAGTACATTAATCTAAAATAATTAAGGTAAGGTAACATAAAGTTATGTCACTGAAAACCGGAGAAAATACAGTGGTCTCATTCATTTTAAAACTTACATAATTATAAGCAAAGGTAAAATTGTGTGTGTTTGTATTTTAGTACCAGTGGTTGGGAAAGGGGTGATAAACAAAAGGCTATTTTTGCTGATTGGTACTCAGCTGTGAAACACATGTGACTCATTTCATCTGTCAGCTTAATCAAAAATAAAAATGTGTTTAGGTCTGGGAAATTCAAGGATGATTATGCCATGGTTCCTGCTCTCAAGAAACCTGTAATTGTGTAGGTGAATAAGACATATACCAATAACAACAATAACAGCATGTTGACCTTTTTCATTGATGTAATAATAGGAAAAGGGGCTCGCTGGGGAAGCCAGGGCTACAAGGGCTAACCCATCTACAGAACTAATCTTGATAGTGGGCAGTTATTAAAGTCATGATATCTAAGCTGATTAGTAAATCTTTGCTTAAGAAAATATCTTAAGTGTCTACCCTGGGAGTGAAGGGGTTGGTCAGGAGGGAAAAGGGAAAAGATGGTGAAAGGAGGTACTAATTCATGGTGCTTTCCATTTTGTAGTACCATTTGGGAATTGGGATCCATCTGGTGGAAGTCAAGGCAGAGCTTGACACTGTGGGATGGATCATAAGATCCAATTCTCTGGGAGAAGGAAAGGTAATGATTAGATACATCATTTGTGGTGCATCTGGCTGGCTTAGTTGGGAGGGCATGTGACTCTTGATATTTGAGTCACGAGTTAGATACATCATTTGTTACCAGTGAAGTGGGCTGAGATTGAAGGAGGGTACTTCTTTAGGGGAGTTATAGAATCTGTATGTCAGCTATATGTAGTAATCCATTTAATTCTTGAAACAACCATATAAGGAGGGTACTATTATTTTTCCCACTTTTGAAGGAAGGAAACCTAGAGGAATGAAGTGAAATAATTGCCCTAGATCACGAGGCTAGAATGTGGTAGAGCTTGGATTTGGACCCAGGATATCTAACCTAGAAGATGACAATAGTATATCACCTCCTTTAGCCCAACTGGGTCCTTAGTGTCTGAAGCCAAATGGAGCTGAGTGATATAAGCAAATTCTGTAGGGGTTTGGGGCTGGTGTGCTATTTTTAAGGGGTGGATATGGTTTCTGATAAATGCACATTCTAGAAAAATACCATAGCACAACAAAGGATGTAGAAGTGAGTCATTACCAAAATATGGGCCTGAGGACTACATGTGTGGATATATCTTGTAGTATGTGTGAAGCAATAGTGTGAAGATGGAAAGATAAGATGGGATCCATTGGGATCCTTAAAGGATTCCTGAAGTCAGACTCCTAAAAGAAATCAGGTTTTTACTTGATTATATACTGGAGAGCTGTTGATAGCTTTAGAATGGGACATTATATGACTAGAACTGGTAATAGGGAGGAAGTTAGAATAACTATTATTAACTAAATATTTTTATTTAGTAACTAAATATTTTTATAATAATAACTAATAACGAAATGTTTTTATCCAAGAGATTTGTTACTTTAACATGGCCCAGTGGATGTGGGAAGTAGAAAATACAAAGAAGATAGTAACGATCCAAAGGTTGGTTGAACAAGGAAAGAGATGAGATAAATAATTTCAGATAGCAGTAACTGGAAGATCTCATTGGGTGTGAGTGTAGAAGTTAGTGGAGCACTTTCAACATGGAGCTCAGTGGTCGTGTGTACAGGTTGAAGGCAGTGGTACAGGATGTGGGCCTCAGCCTTGCATGGCACTGATAGCAGATGGACATGTCCAAGTCTGAAGTTTATTTAGCTATACGGCCACAGGTCAACCTAATACCTCTGTGTGTGTGTGTCTTGTCTCTTGGAGTAGACTCCACACCAGGTATGGAGTCCAACGCAGGGCCTAAATTCACAACTCTGTGATCAGAACTTGAGCTGAAATCAAGAGTCAGACATTCATCTGGTTGAGCCACCCAGGCACCCCTCTCTTTTTTTAAGTATGAGCTTCCTCTTTCTAAAGTAGGAATAATGGGGTGCCTGGGTGGTGCAGCCAGTTAAGTGTGTCTGGCTCTTGGTTTCAGCTCAGGTCGTGGGATCCTTGGATCATGGGATCCATTGAGCTCCGTGTTGGGCTCCACACTCAGCGCAGACTCTCCCCTCCCCTCCCTCCCTCAAATAAATAAATCTAAGAAAATTAAGTTGGATTAATAATCATATCTACTTCGCTAGTACGAGGGGTAACTGAGTTTAGTGCAGTGTATTCGTTTTCTGTTGCTACTGTTAAATTACCACAAACATTGTGGCTTAAAACAACACAAACAGACTCAGTACCTTGCAGTTCTGTAGGTCAGGTGTCTGATCCAGGACTCACTGGGCTAAAGCCAGGGAAATGCGCAGCTGTGTCCCTTTCCAGAGGCTGCGAAGGGTGGAATCTATTTGCTTGCTTTTGCAGCTTCTAGAGGCTGCTCATATTCTTGGTTCATGATCTCCTTTCTCCATCTTCAGAGCAAAGCAGTGTTGCATCTCCAGCCCTTCTTCCCTAGTCACACGTCCCTCAGACTCTCCTGCCTCCTCCTCTTCCACTTTTCAGGGCCCTTGTGATTGCATTGGGCCACCCAGATAATGCAGAAAAGTCTCTGCATCCTTTCTCCCTCATTTTAACCACATTTGCAAAGCCCTTTTTGCCATGAAGTAGCAAGGTAACCTACTTACAGGTTCTAAGTGTTAGGCCGCGGACTTCTTTGGGGGGAGGGGAGCAACATTCTGCCTACCCCCATAGGGCCTGGCAAATAGCTAACATTTGAGTAATTTCTAATATTAGTATTGTCTCATCATCATTACTGTTACCGGTAGGATTACTCATTTGTAGCACTTCAGTTGTAACTTTAGTGTCACCTCGCTGCTGAAAATGGTATTTCTGTTCCGAACTCTCCTGGGTCTCTTTGTTAGCGATGTCAGCTGAGAATATAAGTAGTTTGCCAACATTTAACTTTAAATGGCATATTTGTTTTTAAAAGTACTCAAGAAAAAAATTATGAACTCTAAAGTTTTACAAAGATATTTTTTCCAGATAATAGCATATGAAGGTCATAAATCAGCTTTGTCATTAGGATATAAAGTTATTTATGCCATTTTATACTTAATGATTTGCAAAGAAGAGGACTGGTAACAAAATAAGTTCTTCCTACTGTACTTCTAATACATCCAACTGGGGAGAGAATGTGTATTGTATAATTTGCTTTTACATTTTATGGTTAAGTAGTTGTTTTTTAACAGCAAATGATTATATTGGTAGAATACAGCAAAAAAGCTTATACTGTTGGATTTGCTACTTAATTCTTTAGACGCTCAGATTTATTTCTATACCAATTAAAGCCCTGAAAATTATGCTTGAGCAAGTTAGTATGTGCGCCGGGGATGTTAAGTTTTTTGTTTGGCCAGATGAGGGCACTTTTTCTTTACATTTCTGGAGTTTGAGCTGTGCAGCAGATTTGTTTTTTCCCTGTCCAAGCTGTTACTTACTTTCTGTTGTTATCGCCAGTGAGAGAAATAGTTTTGACATTTTTAATGTTTTGATTGTGTTTATTCTTACAGGTTGATCTTTCCCCAAAAGGAAAAGCTTCAGTTTCTTGCAGAGTATTTATATATGGAAACTTAAATGACAAAACTTCTGTGGAAAAAGGTCGTTTTAGGAAAACAAATCTACATGTTTTGTGGCTTTCCTTATAATTAATACTAGAAGCTGAAGTTTACTTTTTTAAATTTATTTTTTAATCTAACTTTAGCACTCGCCATTTGTTCGTAGCAAGATGAAGTGTCATTGACTAGATTCCTCTCCTCATCAGATTTATCATGCCTACTGGGTATCGAATCAGTGTCACTTTGCTTCCCCACTAAAATCATTTGGAGGTATGGAAAAGAAATAAAATACCAGAAATATTTTGTCTTCAAACAGATAACACCGCCCCTGCCCCTGATAGATTTGATAGATAGATGAATGAACTACAATCCAACACTTATAAATAAAATATCAGAACTATAACATGTTTAATTTTTTATTTGTAGTGATTGCTGTCAAGGACTAGGTTGAGTAGGACGGGGTTTCGAGGGTTGTGTGGGATGGTGCTAAACCAGGACCGACCCCAGCTACCCGGTGATGGTATGACTGATCTCAGGAGAAAACCAAAGACAGTGATGCTGAGTTTGTGCGTAGCAGTGAAATAGAGGACCAGTCGTTGCTTTATTGAAGTCTGCAGAAACACTAACGAACATGTCTTCAGGACGTGATTAACTTGAAGGAAATTCAAGGGGGGGAACCAGGAAGGGTGTGAAGTTTTACACAGGTTTAGGAGTCATGAGAAAGCAGGAATTACTTTCAAAATTGTGTGTACAGTGAGATGAGTCTGAGTAACGCCTCCCCAGGAGTAGCCTCGAGAAGGTTGCTACCACCGAGTGGCTCCAGAAGACGAGCACATCTAGGCGTCCTGTCCTGTGTGAGTGGCAGGAGTGGCAGTGGCAGCAGCCATGTCCTTCTGACCTCTCTAACCACCACCGCCCGTGCCTCAGGTGCTTTTCCTGCTCCCTCACTTGCCTTGGTCAACAGCCCTGTGGGTGCCTGGTCTTAGGCCCATTTTAAAGATGTGGAAATTTAGACTTTGTGATGAACTAAATCACTAATCTCTTAATTGAGACATTAAATAAATGTGGTCAGTGTCATAGAAACTGGTAGATACTGAATTCTCAGACTTCAGGTCCTCAGGATTAAAGATACTTCCACAGTAAGGAGGACTATCACCAAGAAGCAGAGGCTTTTGGTTAAAAGGTTTGAGTCATTCCCTGTCAGCTCTGTCTCAGCCATCTCTTGGTGTGTCAGGGTAGGAGCTGGGATGCTTGATACCTGTAAGGAAAGATTTAAGGCCTTGACAGCGAGTATATCTAGTGCCTCTTGATGGAATGTCTTTATTAGTCCCTTGGAGTGAAAGAAAGGTTCCCTAGTGTTGCATGTCTACCATCATTCTTTTTTTTTTTAACTCAGGGGCTTACTATGAAGAAGGAAAGAAGAAAATAGTGATTTTTCACTTTAGTTTTCATGCCTGACTTTTATTTTACAGATTTTGGTAGCAGTCTTGCTGCCTAGACCTTACCAAGTCACAGTCTGTTCAAATGGTAAATCAGACAAATCTTTTTTTTTCCCCCTGCCAGTTCTCTTTAGCAAATAGTAAATAGTTTAAACTTATAGATCTTTAATAAAAATTAAGTTTTTTTTTTTAAAAAAAGAATTCTGTTTTCCCCCCTTTTCCATTAAGCATTCATTGGGAGCCTCCTATGTGCCAGTCCCTCTACTTGGTTGGATACAGATGGAGGACTCGGCTGTATCCATGCTGTCGAGCGTGCAGTCTAACGTAGGAGCTCAGGAAGTGAACCAGTCATTACACTGAAATGGCCTAAGTACTGTGACAGTGGGTATGGGGCCTGCAGGGCACTGTGAGAGCACACACCCCCGTCTGCAGGAGAGAGGACAGGGAAGGCTTCACGGAAGATGTCATGTCTGAGCTGAGTCTAGAAGTGATCAGATCATTTCTCAGAGAGATGGCGGAGAGGGAGGAAGGGCTGGTTTTGGTAAAGAGAAGATGTTTGTGTCTTTGGGGTATGGCACCTAGGCTTTGCGGTAATACATACTTGGTTTTTAGAAATGTGGGAATGGAGGGTTTTTTTTTTTTTTTTTTTTTTTT